>WAAF01006961.1:56735-79105 GCA_013400475.1 Tricholaema leucomelas
CACCACTCTCATGCTGAAGAACTTCCTCCTCTCATCCAGTCTGATCCTATCCACCTCCAGATTTGCTCCATTCCCCCAAGTCCTGTCGCTCCCTGAGAGCTATAAAAAGTCCCTCTGCAGCTTTTTAGTAAGCCCCCTTCAGATACTGGAAGGCCACAATAAGGTCACCTGGGAGCCTCCTCTTCTCCAAACTGAACAGCTCCAATTCTTTCAGTCTGTTCTTATAGGAGAGGTGCTCCAGCCCTCTGGTCATTCTCTGGACATGCTCCAGCATCACCACATCCCTCTTGTAATAAGAGTCTCCAGAACCTGTCTGTCTTGAACTAGGGAGCCCAGAACTGGAAACAATGTTCCAGATGTTGTCTCACCAGGGCAGAGTAGAGGCAGAGGAGAATCTGCTGGCCACACTCTTTTTAATTCCTCCAAGAATATTTTTGGTCTATGGTGATGAGGACATGACTTTGGCTAATGGTCAGCCTCTTTTACACTAGGATTCCCAGGTCCCTTTCCTCAGAGCTGCTCTCAAGCATGTCAACCTGCAGCCTTTACTGATATATGGGATTGTTTTTCCCCAGATGCAGGTTACTGCACTTGCTCTTGTTAAATTTAGTTAGATTTATGCCCACGAGCAGCTATAGAACATCACTTATTTTCTCACGTTACAAAAGTGGCTGAAAGCAGAGATGCAAAGCTGCTTGTCTTTCATCCTTGTGTTCCATATAACGGAAGAATAATTCAGAAGTACATTCTCTGAAGGTGTGATTAGTGGGTACATTAAGAAATGTGTATATTTATTTTTAATTTCAGTCATTCACAGTGTGTTTGGATTTTGGACATCGAGTATTTGCATATAGTTTAATAATATTTAAAGCTTCTGAATTTAAACATTGATTATGGTCTATTTGTACTGCCAAATTAGATAAAAAACTTTCAGCAGTGCTTTAAACAAGACAGAAATCCCAGTGGGAACTTGATAGATACTTCTATATGAACAGTATTTATTATTTTTTCATTCTTTTTTACTCCAAATTTTCAAAATCTGCAGTTATGAATACAACTCAGTTGCTCAAGGTAGGGAAGTGTTGCTTGCCAGAGTTTTCTGAATTCCTTTTAATAACATATTTCTGCACATATATATTTTAAAATGATTGGGATTTCAGCTGTGTGAAAATCTGCATGCTAGCAGAGAAAAAAAAAAAAAGACATTTCAAAATGTTTTGGTTTGGCATATAGAAAAACATGTAAAAGAACTGCTGAAATGGTGCAGTATGAATTGAGTCTCTCGGTAACCTAATGGCAATGTGTATGTTAAAAATCACATGGGAATTAGGCTACAGAGATCTAAAGTGATGTAACAGATGAAAAACTTGCAGAACAGAGTTTATATGTACCTTATGTGTATCCACAAAGGGCATAGTGGAGTCTCAGAGGTTCTGTGATTCTGTATCCTAATAGACCGACTGAATAATTTAAGGTATTTTCACCTCTTTGCTTATGCATTCCCCTGCACATGCATGAGAATTCATGTCAAAGATTATATATCAAAGTAAATTAATTCCAAAAGAAAATTAAATGACTCGTGTAAGTGGACCTTCTCATGAAATGTAAATACTGTAACATAAAAAAGGAAGGAAAAAAATGCCATTAATTTCTTTATTGTCTGCTTGAGATAGGACGCGATTTCCAGAAGATTCTGTCACTTTTCCTTGTAATACAATGTAACATAGTTTTCACTGCAGTTTTGAGTTAACTTGAATGATTTACTCAAGCAGAGTTGTGAAATAGCTAAAGGCACAGCTACCAGCTAAACTAAAACAAACCACCAGTAACAACAACAACAAAAACAGTCTCTCTTCAACAACAGGCATGCTATTTCCCAGAACTGGTTTATAATTAATAGCCATTTGATATTGTCAGTATTCTTGATGTTGATTAAGTTCCAGTGCTTATTTACATTCAAGTGTAAATAAGCACTGAAACTCCAGTCCAAAATCTCTTGTTTAAATAACATTAATAGAATTTTACTTCTCTTATGGTACATTTAAACCTTCCTCCAAAAAATATATAGCTATTTCTTTTCCCAGTCTTGATGACTGCATAACAGTTTTGGGTGGTAAAAATATCTCTAGGCACATTTTTAGCCTGGTTTCCTGAGGAAATAAGGCTTAGACATTCATGCTGTCTGTGTGCCTATGTCTCTCTCACTAGTACTCTGAAGTCCCTTGGGCAGCTTCAAAGAAATTTGACAAAGACAACTAGTTTTCAAAGATACTAGGCTCTTTGAATCAGCCTGCACAAAATATTGCCATGGGGCCTCGTTCAGGCTCCAGGGCTGTTTGAACCATCAAAGTTGAGCTGTTCTGTTTAGGCTCACCCAGCAGCCAAGGAACTGCAACCATGGCTGCAATTTTCACCAACCCACAGTGCATGTTTTTTCTTGCTCGGCTGTCAGGCCAAGAAAAGAGATAGGGAACTGACGGGTTGTGGGCAGGCTTATGCAGGAGTAAGGATACAGTGGTGTAGGACTATAGGGCACCAAGAATCAAACAGTTTTATAAAATGAATGTGCAAGAACCCCAAAATAAGGAAAAATAACCCTCTAAAGTTTTATTTATCTTCTGTTCCAGAACTACTTGAAGAAACAAAACATTGTTCAACACTCAGCTGCTGGCATTCAAATACCTGTTCTCAAAACTGTATGCACAACACATCTTTTAAAAAGCAAACAATACCTAAAAGCTACAGGAATGGACATGCACATCAAAGACACATGTGAGTATGTGTGTGCATGTAGATACCTTTGCATACTTGCATATTAATGCACTAATTCTGGAACCTTTGTAACTGTTGTTATAGTCTCTGTAGAGAACCTCAAATTGTGTGCTCTTGTTATTTCCAGTGCATTTTGGCAACAGGACTTCCATTTGTTAATTGCCTCTCAGATGATGGAGCAGAGTATTTAACTACTAAGGTTAGAGTCAAGCTCACCAATTTGACTGTAAATCTTGCTGATTTGGGCTATATAAAATAAGACTTTTGAATAAACTGTGTTGTTTGTCACCAGCCTGGCTCATATTACATGATTACAATGTGAGCTGCAAATAAGCTTGCAAGGCAAATGATGTCAGAGATGCATTCTAGTAGTTTTAGTAAGCAGCTTTGTTTCAGGGGTAAGAAAAACAAACAAACAACAAACCAAAACAATTTTACAAACTTTCATTGTCAAAAATCTACCTTAAACTGTGTCAATGATTCAACTTCACTCTTTACCATGCATTGCTGCTGTCTTTGGTTAAGATCTAGGTGATTTGAGCCAAAAATCTAAGACAAGAATGTCATAGTTTTGGTTTATATAATGAAATGTCCATACTAAAAATATTAAAAAAAAAAAATGAAGGGAAAGGAAAAAACCTAAACACAGTTGGAGGGTACAGGAGAGAGAACAGCAAATGTCCTGTAAGTAATGCCAGCAAGCAGGAAATAACTTATATTAAATTCAAAGTAGCCATTTATGTCTTCAGTCTCTTCAAGAATGCTAATACAAATCCAACTGGCACCTCAGGTAGGTTTCTCCAGCCACATCTGCCTGATGCATTTGGCTGTGCCTCTTTACCTCTTTCTTTTCACTCTCTCTCTCTCTTTCTCTTTTTTTTTTTNTCCATACATGGCAACATTTCTCCTCATCAGCTTTTTCCTACTGTTGTAATGCTGAGCAGAAACAACCGAACAGCTGCTACTGCTATGCTTCATATTTAGAGAGGTATGACTGTATTTCCATCATGAGTTTACACTATGGTTTTCCTCATCCAGCAAGATGCCCAGTTACTAGCTTAAAGAAATGCTAATTTCTGGCTGTTGCACCTAGAAAGCCCTGGCGCAAAGACAGTAGTGCACCAGCACATAAATAGGCACTTGTTCTGACCATATAAAGCACTAACTGGTTAGCATCAAATGGATCTTAAATGTTTTTTAAAGGGTACTACAAATCATTTCACATCAAAAATTATTTGGTGAGGTCCCTCCTTCATTTACTTCTACTGGATTTTGGCTTAAAATCAGACTCCAGCAACTCTAGCCAAAAATGCTGCAGAAAATGAATTTAAATTTTCAAATGCCTCTAGCTGGAAAGTCAGGTTTTGTTACAAGCTATCTTTCTGTGTAGCAGTAAGAGAACATGCCTTGTGGTTTTGGTTATATGTTTTTCAGCTCATACAAGCTATTCATCTACTTGAAAGAAGCGTCTTTTGTACACCTGCCTGCATGCCGTCATCCTGGAAGACTGTATGTAGATCCCGAGTTCAGTTTGTTTCAAGTCTTTATTTGAATTTTCAAAATGGCAATGCTTTACTGCATAAAAAGCAACATAGATATGGTGTGTTATTATGTCTGCACAGCATCAGGTAAAACAAACAAACAAACAACTCTCAATAAAACATAAGAAAAAAACCCAAATACGTACAAGAGAGTAAAACTGAAATAATCTTGAAGAAATAAGGCCAAGTAAGTACTGCTCTTCAGATATATGGACTATAAAGAAGTGTTTCCCTTGAAAGAATTTGAGGTTAACCTTATGGCATACTGAGCTAATCTTCAAAAGTGCAAGGATGAGAGGCTTTTGATGGCACAATGTCCACCTGGCGACCGGTGACAAGTGGTGTTCCTCAGGGGTCAGTGCTGGGACCAGTGCTCTTTAACATCTTTGTCAGTGATATGGACAGAGGAATTGAGTGCACCCTCAGCAAGTTTGCAGATGACACCAAGCTGTGTGGCACAGCTGACTTGCTGGAGGGCAGGGATGCCATCCAGAGGGACCTGGACAGGCTGGAGAGGTGGGCCCAGGCCAACCTCATGACGTTTAACAAGGCCAAGTGTAAGGTCCTGCACCTGGGTCGGTGCAATCCCAGGCACAGATACAGGCTGGGTGGTGAATGGCTGAGAGCAGCCCTGAGGAAAAGGACCTGGGGGTCTGGGTCGACGAAAAGCTCAACATGAGCCGGCAGTGTGCACATGCAGCCCAGACAGCAACCCTGTGCTGGGCTGCATCAAGAGCAGTGTGGCCAGCAGGGCAAGGGAGGGGATTCTCCCCCTTTACTCTGCTCTCCTCAGACCCCACCTGGAGTACTGTGTGCAGTTCTGGAGCCCCCAACACAAGAAGGACATGGAACTGCTGGAGCGGGTCCAGAGGAGAGCCACGAAGATGATCAGAGGGCTGCAGCAGCTCTGCTATGAGGACAGGCTGAGAGAGTTGGGGCTCTGCAGCCTGGAGAAGAGAAGGCTTCGAGGAGACCTTAGAGTGGCTTTCCAGTATTTGAAGGGAGCCTACAGGAAAGCTGGGGAGGGACTATTTACACGGTCTAGTAATGTTAGGACGAGGGGGAATGGGTTTAAGCTGGAGGAGGGGAGATTCCGACTGGATGTTAGGAGGAAGTTCTTTACAGTGAGGGTGGTAAGGCACTGGAACAGGTTGCCCAGGGAGGTTGTGGATGCTTCCTCCCTGGAGGTGTTTAAGGCCAGGCTGGATGAGGCCCTGAGCAACCTGCTCTAGTGGGAGGTGTCCCTGCCTATGGCAGGGGGTTGGAGCTGGATGATCCTTGAGGTCCCTTCCAACCTAAACCATTCTATGATTCTATGATTCTATAAGTACGGCATTGCTGTCTATGTCTGTGACACAAGAGAAGAAATTATGTAGCTCTTAAGATAATTTGCCAGTCTTTATTAATAACTGCAATTCTGCATGTTAATATGATGGCAACATTCAAGTATAACGTTTTAGGATACAAACCAAGCAGTGATAAAGCCAGGAAATAAGTCCCCTGTGTAGCACAGTGACTCACTGCAGTATCAATTATTTATGTCCAAAAGCTATTGTGCTGTTAGACGTGGTGCTACAGTGATTTGCATCATGTCAATATTTCCATGGTAAATATTTTTTTTCAGAGCTTCTATCCATGGAAAATGGACTTTTTTATTGACACCAAGCCAGCAGCACAAATGTTAATTACTGTAATAGGTGTTTTCCCATGCAGAATCAATCTGAGTCCTTTGTATAAATGTTCAAGACAAAACTGACTTTCAAATTAATAATTTATTTTGATTTTGTATTTATATTTTGTGAACTTAAGAAAACAAAAACAAAACCAAAAAAAAAAACCACAAACCCCTGTGCATTTGGATGTATCTCATTATTCAGATTTCATGGTTTTATTTTTTCTTAATGTTTTCTTTTCTCCCAGTCCTTTCTACTGTGTACCACAAACATGTTTGTTTCAGGATTTGTTTAGCTACAGGTATAAACCCAGTGGACTTCTCCTCCCGACATATATTTGGACAAATTCTGCTTAGATTAACTTCTACTTTTGAAGATGTTTTAGTCTTTTTTTTTTTTTTTTTGCTTTTATTCTTATGCAGTTTGGTGGTTGTAGCCTTCACCTTTTCCAAAAGTTTAGAAGGAGAATATTTTTGTCAAAATGAAGAATTATCTTCTATATCTCTTGCTAAGAGGATTGAAATGACCACCTCAGAACTGTGACAATAAATATTAAGATTAACAACATCACTTAAATTATCATTCAAATATGTTTGGAACAGCAAATTTTAGTAAGTAATCATTAAGGCATCACACAATAACCATGATGCTGCTCGATTTTGCTGGCAAAAAAAATATTTGCAACAGTAACAACAACAATAATATTTAATAAGTAACAGGGGGGACTCTGCCACTTCCTGTGCAGTATGAGAAAGTAATTTCAACAGCTAAAATGAAAGTACAGAAAGGTTTAGTTTTGCAGTCTTCAGATAAAATCCACAGAAAAAAAGGGAGAAAATTAACTTGATTGGGAATAGTTCTTTTCATGTTTCCAAATAATTAAAATACGACATTGTCAAGGTCTGGGGAACAGGGATTAACAGTATCTCTGTCCCGAGGAGCAAGACCTGTTCTTATGGATTTCCGTGTTGTGAAATTAAGGTGCAAACGAGACCATATATCACCACGAAACTATTTATTAAAGGATAAGGTTGGACAAAACAGAGGGAGAGAGGGGGGGAAGGGGGAGAGAGAGATAAAGAGAGAGAGAGAGAGAGAGAGGGATAAAGAGAACGATGGAGAAGAGAGAGAAGGAGAAGCAGGGAAGGAAAAGGGCTGTGATCATATTACCCTCAGTCGCAGGTTGGAGGGGGGGGGAAGACAAAGACGGGTGCGTGGCCCAGGGATGATCTTCTGCGGAGTCCGTCAGGGGTCCTTCTGGTGGTCTGGTGGAAGTCCGCCTGTGGTGGTTTGGCAGAGGTGCCGCTGGTGGTCTGCTGCTGGTCCCACTGGTGGTCCGGTGGAGGTGCCACACGATGCTGTGTTGAGAGTGCCACTGGAGGTGCCACTGGAGGTGCCACCCTTTGGCAGGCATTCCCTCCTGCCTTTTATACAGTTTTCTGCCCGTGTCCAGCTGCAGGTCCCCAGGAACTCTTCCTGTGTATTCTCGTACATTCGCAGGGGTCTGGCGCCACCGAGGAGAGGACCTCCGCCCCCTCCCTGGCTGTACCTGTCCATACCCTGAATACACACAGGCCTTTTCCCTTCGGGGTAGCTGAGATAAGCCGTAGGCCTCCTGGGCATTCCAGCCAGGCTGAAGTGCAGGAGTTTCGAAGGTGTTGTCTGTTGATTTGCATCTCTGAGCTTTAGGCCAAGCAGCGAGTCTGAGTCCCAGAAACCAACAAAGGCAATCTTTATCTTTGATGAACAAGCAAGAGGCGATGCCATCTTTATCTTTGTTGATGAACAAGCGAGAGGCTTTAGACTCTCACAGACAGAACATAGTCCAAGAAGTGTATAATACTTAATTTGACAGTTTTGCTCTGATTCTCTCATATTAGAGTTCAGAGAATGAAAACAATTATTACTATTACAGAGAACAATTATTAATATTACAACAAATATTAAAAAGGTATCATTTTTACTTGATCCCTCAGCATGAAATAATGGAAGTTTTTATTCCTTTTCTTTTTAACATGCATTAACAGTATTATTTTTACTACTACGAAAGTGTTCAGGTCCACAATTAAGAAAGAATATGAAGATCTTTTTCTAAAACTGCTTCCCCGCCCCCCCCCCCCCCCAAAAAATAGCAGGTTAATCTTTTACTTCTTATTTTTGAGGGAGGAATCTTTCTTGATATTTATTTTTATTTCCCTACTCAGGTCTAAATCTAATAATATGACTTCAGGCCTTAAAGCGAAAGTACTCAGGGTAGAAGATGGGAGAAATCATCATCCCTCTGCTTCTTGGAGTGGAAGATTGCTGACAACAGTGCACTTTCATAGACAAAACATGCTGGAGAAACAGATGGGATTAAAGAACATAATCATATTTTCTTCTCCATATGAGCCAGAAGAGTAATTTCTTCTGTAGGTGATGTGTACTTTGTTTGAAAGACATGACATTTTCATTTTGCCCTTGCAGCAAATGTGGCAATGTCACAAATCTTCTGACTTCAAGCAAGGGGAAGGTGGTCAGGTTGAAGAGGAGTGGTTTAGGTCTTCTTAGGTTTTCTGTAGTATTTTCACTGTGATATATTTCTATGAGAAAATGTCGCACTTGCTATAGTCTTTACTAGTCCAAAATGGGAAATTTTTCTCCAAAGTAGTAATAGTCAGTGTCCCACAGATACCTTATCTCTGAACAGGTTATCTGAGTGCATCTACAAGAGTAAGTTGCTCTGTAACCTTTTAGCAAAGGTTTCAGGAGAGACACTATCAGCTCCTTTCAACACTTTACTGTCTCATGCAACTACTTTATCCTTGAAGCTACCAAGTAAAACTTTAGCTAATGCTTACAGCTAATTTAGTTATAGTACTTTGCTTACTGCACTCCACAGCAAGACAGTCCTGCATAAACTCTTACTATGCCAGCAATAAAGTAGGATTTCTGGGGAATAACTGCTTATTTTGGAAGCCTGTTGCTATGAATAGGAAGAGTTTCCTCTCCTCATAAGTACGCATGATTCTTGCCATCCCTAGGTCTTGCATTCAGAACTCTGCCTGGAGTCGGCAAGCAACTTGCTAGTCAGCTTCAGAAGTGTTATATACCAAACTCAGGAAGATTTATGTTTTCTTAAGTGAAGACTAACAAGGCTATTATAGATGTCAAAGAGTAGCAGCTGCCTGCTCTGGGGAAAAGCAAATATTTGGTAACAAGAGTACCTATGATGCATTCTGCTGTGCCTAAAAAGATGGAAATGAAAAAGTGTTTATAGCATCAGACTAAAAGGATTTTGAATCAGGTGAGATACATTAAAAAGTATCTACTGCTTGTATGTCTCAAGGGGACACCTGTTGTGTAAATGTGCACCTGTTAAAGTAGTTAGTAATATTTGAACCCTTGGAGATATCCAAAGTCCAACTGGACACAACCCTGACTAACTTGCTCCAGCTGCCTCTACCTTGAGCAGGGAGCTTGGACTAGTTGATCTCCACAGGTCCCTTCCACTATCAGCCACTTCATGATTCTGAAAAGGATCTATGTGATAATCTGTAAAGCCCAGTGGACTATCAGTTTTCCTGGATCCTGTTGTGGAAGGTCAAAATTGGCCTAAAACATGTACTGGCTTGTACAGACATGTTGCCTGTTCCTTCTCCCTTGAACATGATGTGGGAAGCAACTACAGAAAGCAAGATAAAGGCCTGATGCCATTGAGTCTCCTTCCTAAGTGGTAAACAGGTCCCCAAAAGTGTTTATACACTTGTGTGATGCCCTAAAAATGTAAAAGCAAGCCATAGCTCACCTAACATGGTCAAGTTTGGAAAAATGCATTTCTGATTGGCTAAGCTCTCTGGACAAAGAGCCATTAGTCTGAATTATAGAATCATAGAATCATAGAATGGTTTAGGTTGGAAGGGACCTCAAGGATCATCCAGCTCCAACCCCCTGCCACAGGCAGGGACACCTCCCACTAGAGCAGCTCGCCCAAGGCCTCATCCAGCCTTGGTGAAAGAGAAGAGCAGGTAAACACAACATGCTCTCCAGTATTGCATGCATACTCTCTGCCATTGCTTATGTGCTTTTGCTGTTGTACCCTGTCATGCTCTGCCTGCTGCATAATAACAAGTCCTGATGCCTTGGGCTTGTACGCCTGAAACTGTTTTAGTTTACCAGTGGTAGGCAATAAGTGCCTCTATACGATAGGCTTGCTTAGCCACTAGCCTGACATTGTGCCTGTCTGCGTATTTGCAAGTCATCATGCCAAGACTGCACACTTGCAAGTCCTCTGTCAAGACTGGGAGCCCTGGAAAGGACATATTCATTGAAGAAGTACCAGGATCAGATCAGATATCATCTGCTGCTCTCCCAGTACCCTGGTAGAGCCCAGGAAGATGCAGAAATTTTCAACAGCCAACAAAACATTGACAGAGCTTCATTCAAGGGTTTGAGTACTGTCTGTTACTCTTTTGTGAGTAGATATTCAAATGCCTCTGTCTAAGAAATTCTGTAACTAACTCTAAGTGCCTTCTGCCTTAAGCAGAAAGGAGCTTCTTGTGTCCCTCTGGTGGGCAAGCCATATCGTAGACTGCAAGGACCTCTTTCCAGTTCTAATAGTTTAATGTTTGTATTTTGCTAGTCATTACTTGTGTTCTAGATTCTCTGTTCCCTCTGTGTAGCGTTTTTAATGACCATGCAAAGAACTTGATTAAAAATAAGTTATGTGGCAAGATTAAATCATATTGATATTAATACCATAGATAATTAAAAATACTAATTTTGAATATAAACGTGTGTTTCCATATTCCAACTGCAGATTAATCTCATAAAGATGCTTGCAAAAAAACACCAAACAAAAAACCAAGAAACCTGTGATGGTTTGGGTGTTCCCCACCCCCCACCCCCCCACTTTGGAAATCACCCAGACTAGACTCAGCCAGCTCTGGAAATTGAATGAATTCAATTGAATTGAGTATTGCCAGCTTAGCAGAATATACAAGCAGATATTTACAGTATACATACAGTTATATAGAGAAATATACAAGGTAAAAGGTAATACAGAAACACAACAGCCCTCCCAGAAACCTGAGTCCCCAGGAGGGGCTCCCAACCACCCCTTCACCTTCCCCCTACCCCTCTCAACTTTAGCCCAGGACCAAGGAAGAATGGAGGTTCATCCAGGGGGTTAGGAAGCAAAGTGGATTAGTCAGAAAAATGGCAGAGAAATGGAGGGCAAGGTTAGAGAGAGAGATGCAGCTTGGAGATCCCCAGCAGGAGAATTGCCTTATCTATGTTTTGATTTTTGTTCTTATACATCTCAGCAAGCCTATGAGGGAAGTAATCACCATTGTTTGTTTTCCTTTCACAGCCTGTAATCTAGTCCTTCTCACCAAAATATTCTATCTAGCTTCAAACCAGCACAAAACCAAATTCTGATTCATTCTAGATTTTTTCTATTTTTAAAGCTCTAACTCCATATTAAGAAAAAAAACTGAAATTGTGGTTCTCCCAAAAATCTTTCTTCTTTTTTTTTTTTTTACTTTTAATGTGTAATTTTCTTTTCTTTCAATAAAATGGTATTTTTATTTGTTAAGATTTGAATATCACCTCTCTATGCCATGCCTTCACATAGAGAATTCATTAGCAGAATGACCTGATTTGTGGTTCATAGAAAGCAATATTTGCCCTCGAACTGCTGGGAGCTGTATTTACATCCTTGTCAATCTAGAAATAGAGGATAAAAAATTGTTAAGTCCTTTTCATTCTTTAAGTGTCAGTACTAAAAGCTCAACAATAAAAGTTTATGAAACAACCAAAAACTTGTTTTGTTTTGGTGGGGTTTTTTTTGGATGAAAATGTAGTGAAAGTCATTCTGACTTTTTACCAACTATCGGATTTTGAGCACTGTGTAGTTGGTTCCAGAGTAATTACAGTTTTGGGGTTTACAAACTCATTATGGAAACTGTTCACTGAATTAAACTGAACTTCACACTATATTGTAGTAGATAACCAGCACACTTTATTGCCACAGATTTGGGTTTTTTTTTCCTGTTAATTCTGATTCAAATGGCATATAGGTTTGTTTTTTTTTAAAGATTGTGGGTTCAGGTTATGAGTTTGGGGTTCTGAAAGTTTGTACCTAGCTTATTAAGAACATTGCATTGTGGAAAGAGACTGACATAAATATTTCAGGGAAGGAGGCTGTATAAGCTATCTTTAAAAAAAAAAAAAAAAAAAAAAGCCAAATGGCCACTTTCATATCTGTATCTGGGGTTCTGTTTAGGCTTTTTGTTGTTGTTGTTTTGTTTGTTTGTTAATTATTTTTCTTTTTCTATTTTTTTTTTTTCATAGAGGATGCACAGGTCTTTTGCCTTTCAAGGGTTAAACAAGATACTATGCAGCCTTTTTTTGACTAAGGAGTCTCCTTCATCCTGCATCCATTAGAAGCCATTGAACTCAATTACTATTTGCTATTCTCCTTCCATTAAAAAGTAATGTCAAGTTCTCTGCAAAGATTTGTTCTCCAGACCTTTCACCAGATTCTTTCTCTGGACATGCACCAGCAACTCAGTGTCTTTTTTGCAGTGAGGAGTCACGAGGGGCATGATTGATACCCTGGTCCTACTGGCCATATTACTCCCAATGCAGGCCAGAATGCTGTTTGCCTTCTTGTTTACCTGACTACACTGCTGGTTCCTATTCAAGCAGCACCAGCATCTCCTTTTCTGCCAGGCAGCTTTCCATTCACTCTGCCACAAGTCCATAGCATTGTGTAGGGTTCTTGTGACCCAGTTGCAAGACCCGCACACTTGTCCTTGCTGAATCTCGCCCACCTGACCTCTGTCCATCAATCCAGCCTCTCCACGTTCCTCTGTAGAGCCTTCCTATCCTCAAGCATATCAACACTCCCAGCTTAGTGTCATCTGCAAACTTACTGAGGGTGTATCTCCTTGTCTAGATCATTGATGAAGATAATACAGAGAACTGTATTGGGATACCACCTGTGACCAGCCAATAACTGCATTTAACTCCATTCACCATCACTTTTTGGGCTCAGACATTCAGCTAGTTTTACCCAGTTAAGCGTCTGTCTGTTCAAGCCATGAGCAGACAGTTTCTCCAGGAGGATGCTGTGGGAGACAGAGTCAAAGGTTTTACTAAAGTCCATGTAAACAACATCCACAGCCTTTGGCTCACCCACTAAGCAGGTCACCTTTTTGTAGAAGGAGGCCAGGTTCATCAAGCAGGATCTGCCATTTGTGAACCCATCTGACCGCATTGCATGGGCTGCATAACAGCACACGTGGCCATCCAATCTGTAACCTTCCTCAGCACTGAGGTCAGAATGACAGTTTCCAGCCTTTCTTCTAGACAGACATTACATTTGACAGTCTCCAGTCATCTGGGGCATCCCTAGCTAGCCAGGACTGCTGGTATATGATGGAATGGAGCACTTCCACAAGTTTTGTCAGTACCCTCATGTGTATGCCACCTGACCCCATAGACTTGTGTGTCTAAGTGGTGCATCAGATCACTAACAAATTCATCTTGGATTATGAGGGCTCCATTCCACTCCCCATCCCTGTCTGACAGCTCAGGAGGCTGGGTATCCAGTGAACAACTGGTTCTACTACTAAAGACTGAGTCAAAGAAATTATTGAGTACTTCAGACTTTTTCTTATCCTGGACCACTATCTTCCCCTCCATATCCAACAAAGAACAGAGGTTGTCCTTAGTCTCCCTTTGGCTACTTACATATTTGTAGAAGTATTTCCTATTCTTTATAACAGCTGAAGCCTAATTAGTCACCAGTTGTGGTTTGGCACATCTAATTTTCTCACTGCACAGCTGCATAGTCCTCCTGAGTGGCCTGCCCCTTCTTCTAACAACCATAGACTCATCCCAGATGACCTCCCCTTCAGCACATTGGGGACAGCCTTTTTCTTGTGCCTTCGAGAGTTCTCTCTTGAAGAACATCTAGAATTTGTGGGTTCCTTGACCCTTCAGAACTGCTTCCCACTGGAAATCCAATGTGGGAGTTATGTTTGCCTTCTTCTCTTCCACAAAAACTGAGAATACGACTGGTGATTTCAAGACTACTGTGCCCAAAATGGCTACCAGTTGTCACATCCCCCATAAATCCTGTTTGCAAATAGCAGATACAACAGGTCACCTTCCCAAGCTTTTTCCCTTACCAGCTGTGTCAGGAAGTTATAGTTTACACACTCAAATTGCCTCCAGGAACACTCCCTTTCTGCTGCGTTGTATTTCCAGCAGATACCAGGGAAGTTGGGTGGTCTGTAACAGACCCTCACTTTGATATTTTCCTTGTTGGGTGCTCCTGACCCGGTTTATATTACCCACTGATCAAGAAGTGCAAATATCTGATATCAGATCTTGCCAGTGGATAAAGGGAGGAGGCTATTTCTTGCACAGAATGGATTAATTTTACTTATGTAATGCATTTTCCATCTCTAGAGTCAACATTTAAACCCATTTCCTGCAGACTTTTGAAAAATTATGAAGGCTATAAATGAAGAAAATTACTTTAAATGGCCAACTAAACTGTGGCACACTTTAGCATAGAAGAAGTCCAAGCATGAGTATAAATACTCTGGGGAATATATTTTTTTAATGGTTCTGCGTGTGTAAGCTGTACACGTTTCTTTGCTTGCAATCAAACACTCTATATGGAGCTTAAGAACAGTAAGAGAATAGAAACAAAAATCTTCAGAGTGCCTGAGAAATGACCAAAAGGCTAACGGAAAAGAAAGTGTCCAGAGAAGGGCAATGAGGCTGGTGAGAGGCCTCGAGCACAAGCCCTACGAGGAGAGGCTGAGGGAGATGGGATTGTTTAGCTTGGAGAAGAGGAGGCTCAAGGGAGACCTTATTGCTGTCTACAACTATCTGAGGGGTGGTTGTATCCAGGGGGAGGTTGCTCTCTTCTCTCAGGCAGCCAGCACCAGGACAAGAGGACACAGCCTCAAGCTGCGCCAGGGGAAATTTAGGCTTGAGGTGAGGAGAAAGTTCTTCACTGAGAGAGTCATTGGCTACTGGAATGGGCTGCCCAGGGAAGTGGTGGAGTCGCTGTCCCTGGAGCTGTTCAAGGCAGGATTGGACATGGCACTTGTTGCCATGGTCTAGCCTTGAGCTCTGTGGTAACAGGTTGGACTTGATGATCTGTGAGGTCTCTTCCAACCTTGGTGATACTGTGATACTGTGATACCGTGAGAGCATTATAACTGAGAAACAAAAGATGAACAAACACATTCCCTCTGTTAGAGTTCTGCAGTTTCTGGGGGGTTCAATCCAGGCCATGTGGTGTTAGTTACAGAGAAGTATCTACAGTATCTAGCAAAAAAAAAAACAACAAAACAACAAACAAACAAAAACCCCAACATCAACAAAAAACCAATGGAAAAAAAGGCAAATGTAGCATTTTTGAAAGAGTGATTTGTATTCCTAGTCACTATGCAAGACGGTACGAAAAAAAGACCATGGAAAATGTAGGGAAGCTGTTCCTAAGGAACTGCCTGTGGAAAGGTGACACAACAGGTTGCACAGGCACATATTTATTACTGAAAAAGTATTGAAAAATTCTCTTTGTTGCTCAGAACTCCTGCTAACTCTAACACACACCCAGCACAATTAGATTAACATCACTGTCCATGCAGAATACCAAAACCCGCCAGGAAATATGTTGTTTCCTATACACGTCACTATGAAACACAACTTGCAAAATTATAAAGCCTGCAGAATTATCTACTCAACTGTCTCCATTGAAAGTCTGAGGGACTTAGCAAACTCTGCATTACATTGTGTTTGGCTCAGAAAAGGGAAAAGCATTGTAAAACAAACAAAAATATCCCAAAACACAAGCAACCAACAAATCAAAACCTTCCTGCTGAAGTCCACTCCTGAAAGAAATGAAACTCTTAACTGGAGACCACTACAGGATGCAGCTGTGGTGTTACTAGCTGAGTGGAAAGGCTCTGTGTGCCCCGTATCTTCATATACATAGCAAAGACAGATCCATCCTGAGGTCTGCAGTCCTTAAAACTCCCAGTAGGAAATGCAGTCTACCAGAGAGTGATCAAAGGCTTTGCATTCTGGTCTGTATTGGAGTAAAATTACAGTAACCTCCTAGTGACTCTTAGGTGGCTACCCCATTGTCACAGAATAAGGAAATCTGTTCAAGATTTCCAGGTGATGGGAACTTTTTTTGTTGAACGTTAAACCCACCCTGTATCAAATGGAGGGTAACCAAACCTAAACAATGCCTTATATAGCCTTTATCTTAAACAGACGATAAACTGACATTTCTGAAGTGACACTGGCCACTTCAGTCCAGTAAGGCACCAGGTTACCATTATAGCTAGTCTGAATGCAAGTCAGACTGGGCAAAAAGGAACTAACAGCAGCTTTTGCCAGCCTATTAGGACATGTGATTTCACCTGATTCGCTCACTTGTGAGCTAATAGACATCCTTGTGTGCTGTCAAGGCTATTCAACTGCCCTCTTTGATTGCATCTCTGGTTGCCTTCTTTCCATGAAATACCTTTGATTTACAGCTGTAAAGGGGTAACACTCCTCAGGGTGGTCTGAACCTGATCCTAAGTCCTCCTGACTCCTCCATGGGGGTGGTCTGAACCTGACCCCAGATGTAGTGGTTAGCTCACTCCCACTTCCTGTCTACCTGTCTATAAAAACAGAGGAACTTCCTGTTTCTTTCTCTCTTGGTCTGCCTGTCTGATAGCAGCACCCTTGTTCCTGCTGTTTCTGTTTTGCCATTTGGCCACCCTACCACATGGTGGACAATCCCTTCCATCAACCTGGTTGTGTATGTATTTTTGTATCTTGTTTCCCTTCCCTGCATCTCTTTGTAACTCCCCTACCTTAAATATCTTTTATTTATTGTTAAAGTTTTTCTTTTAACTTCCAAATCAAAGCAAGGCTATTCTTTNCCTGTCTATAAAAACAGAGGAACTTCCTGTTTCTTTCTCTCTTTGTCTGCCTGTCTGATAGCATCACCCTTGTTCCTGCTGTTTCTGTTTTGCCATGTGGCCACCCTACCACATGGTGGACAATCCCTTCCATCAACCTGGTTGTGTATGTATTTTTGTATCTTGTTTCCCTTCCCTGCATCTCTTTGTAACTCCCCTACCTTAAATATCTTTTATTTATTGTTAAAGTTTTTCTTTTAACTTCCAAATCAAAGCAAGGCTATTCTTTGGGTGTTTTTACCCCTTTCCTCTCTTCATCTAATTAATTTCTTTCCAGAGCAGGGGAGAGGAGAACACATCCTATTAATGTGTTGGTTTTGTTAGCTGTATTTTGAGTCTCTGGGAAGCTTAAACTAGAACCAATACAACAGCTTGCAGGTAGGTATTAGGATACCTCTATAAGGATTTTCATTAAATCATCTTGTCTTGCTGCAAATTGGTTCATCATGGTTTGCCATAGCACAGCTTGCCATCAGGCAACAGCAGACTTATGCTCCTAGTTACTCTTCCAGTCCTTATGAGAGCTTGAATTTTGGTTGTGATGGGATTTTTTGTGACTGTGAAAGAAATCTGTCAACTGCAATATCAGTCAAGCACAACACTGCAAGAGTTCAGCTTTGTTCAGTACTGGGTTGTGTTAGGTATGATGTAGAAGCAAGCAGTCATGTGTAGCTACAAATGGAGGCCTTATTGCAGAGCTCTGGCCCTGAATGTTAGATTTCCTCATTTAGAAAGTCAACTAATCACACATATTATCCTCTACCCTATTCAGACTATCTTCATGTAGTGTATGTAGGTAATCTTTTATCTCTTTAATATCTCAGTTTTTTCCTAGTAAACATGTCCTACAAGTCTCACATAATTCTGTCTTTCCTTCCTTTTTAAGTACTTCTTTCACTCTCTTATTTCAAGGCAGGGTGAGTTCTCAGATTTCCTTGTGAAAAAGGAACTACTGATTGTTTCTTCTTCCTTTAAAGATGTCTTTACCAATTTTCATAGGAATAAAACACTGGACTGTGTTCTCATCAAATCCATGACCTGATAAAGTAGTATTCTTGTCAGATATTATTTAACATCTACTACATTGTAACATAAATGGCAAGCAATGAAATAAGTGATAAGACTTATTTTGTAAATAGTTTTTAGAAGTTCTGTGACAAAGACATACATTTGCTCTGAACAGCTTGGTCTGCTTCTTCTTCCTCAATCCATGTAAGACTGTGGAGACGTACAAGTGATCGTAACGATTGTTAAAGCAGTTGTTCAAATAGAGGGGATTACGGAAGTGACAGAGAATGGCTCTATCATGTATTATTGACAGGATATGTGGGTGCACTTCTTTTGAAAGAAGAAAAATAAAAAGCTTTTATGTGGAAAAAAATCAGAATATAACTCTAATTTTCTATGGCTGCATGCTCCCAGGATTTAGAAAATAGGAAGTCCCAGGATTTTTCCCAAGAGACTTGTTGGAAGGTATTCATTCAGCCAGCTACTGACTTAAACAAAAAAGACCTTTACATTATTAATCTGGCACAGGATAAAATTCTGTGAGTTGATTTTGTGGTGGGTTTTTGTTTGTTTGTTTGTTTGTTTGTTTTTTTAAAGTAAGATTCTAATACATTTACATCTCAGAGCACAAATCGAGTTTCATAGTTAAATGAAATCAGTAAAAGACCTGTGTGAGGGAATGGATGTATGCATGGAAAAAAAAGGAGCAGAATTTAGAAAACACATATTTGCAGACAACAAGTTAATGAAGAAGTTAACTCCATTGAGCTGAAGATTTATAAACATTTCTGCTCCAAATCAAAGAATCTAGTAATAACTGAGAAGACAAAACAAAACAAAATACATCCTACCCAAATCTCCCAACCACTCCCCAAAAATAAAAATGAAACAAAGAAAAAACAAAAAAACCCCACATCATAAAACAACTGAAACACAAACCAAACAAATAAACAAAAAAAAAAAAGCAGAAATCATATATCACTGAAAAACCTTGAAACTTCCCTTTTGCATTTGTCCAGATTAAAACTAGCTTTCAGAGCTTCAGTATCTGCAACAGCTGTCTTGAACATCCTGTTTCTAAAACATCTTTCACACATCCAATGGGACTTAAAAAACCCAGCATCCAGTTAGACTGATGAGGGAAAAATAAATGAGTGCAAACCTCTTATGAGGAAAAGAGTAAACACAGTTGGAAAAGTAGATTTCTAAGTACTCAAGGAATAGGATTTTGGAAGAAATTTCCTACAGGAAAAAAAAATGCACAGTCAATTTTAAGTGGAAACTTACACATTTGTGGAAGGCAGGACATAAGAAGATTACTCGTAGTAAAAAGGGGTTAGAGTTACTATTCCAAAAGCATCTTTACAGTTTTATCTTCTTACATCACACTACAGAAAGCTGCAAGTTAATGGAATGCATGAATTTTCCCACATAGTCACTGAAGCTCTGCATGTGAAAGAGATTTAAATATTCAACTCAAAAGTCTGGATTTGTTTTCAAAAGGGATAGGACCCAGCATATTATGCTGTCAGAACTGCTATGTACTATATCTTGAAAAGATACTTTTAGATAGTTTGAAAATTATAAAAAATGAAATGTCTGTTTTCAAGAAATTCATAGAATCACAGAAGGTTGGAAGGGACCTTCAGATATCATCAAGTCCGATCCCCATGCCAAAAGTACAATCACCTAGGGCAGACCACACAGGAATGCATCCAGGCAGGTTTTGAAAGTCTCCAGAGAAGGAGACTCCACAACCCATCTGGGCAGCCTGTTCCAGTGCTCTGTCACCCTCACTGTAAGGAAGTTTCTCTTTGTGTTGAGGTACAACCTTCTATGTTCCAGTTTGTAGCCATTGTTCCTTGTCCAAAAAGACATTGACCCCACCCACTTGACAACCACCCCTCATATATTTATAGACATTGATCAGATCCCCTCTCAGTCTTCTCAAGACTGAACAGCCCCAGGTCTTTCAGTCTCTTCAGAGGGGAGATGTTCAGTTGCTCTGTAGGACCTTATATCTCACTCTCTCAGACAAATAAGTCACTACTAGAAACAGCATTTGTTTTCTTTAATCAGCTGTTTTGAAATCTGTACCAATTAGTTTCTGTAAGGTGATGATCAGAGAAACATTATTTTCTTTAAAATTATTTCATGAAATAAAAAGAAAATCATACAGCTGGGTCTGAAGTAGTTCTAGGATGTTATGAGTTTTATTATTCTGCAACTGTGCATATTGAGTGAGCTGGCTAAGATTATTGCTAAGCCACTTCCCATCATTCTTTTATGAAATTTCCAATGACATTTCAAACAGAGGAAAGGTGTATGAGGCCTGGAGAAAACCTAACATTACTTCAACGTTCAAAAAGGGCAGGGAAGACATAGGAAATTACAGGACAATCAGCCTCATCTCCAGTCTTGGAAAGGTGATGGAACAGTTCATTTTGGAGGTCATCTCGAGGCATGTGGAGGAAAACAAGATTATGAGGAGCTGTCAGCATGAATTTGTCAAGGTGGACTGGTGCTTGCCAAATCTCATATCCTTCTATGGTGGTGTAACTAGCTCACCAGATAAGGGGAGGGCAGTGGACTTCTCCAAGGCTTTTGATGATGTGTCCCATAACATCCTCATAGGTAAGCTTAGGAAGGTAGATTAGTTAACTAAGTTGCAGGATGAAATTAATTTAACTGGTCAAGAGTGAAAGAAACATACTACCAGTTGGTCCTGATACACCTTGCATTCTGGGAATTGACTTTTTGAGACAAGGTTGTTTCAAAGATTCTAAAGGTCACAAATGGGCTTTTGAAATAGCATCTGTAGAGATTGAGGACGGTAAATTAAAATTATCCATTATATCTGAACTTTCAGATGAATCTGCAGTTGTGGGATATCATGACATAGAGTGAAACAGTGTATCATAGGCAGTACAGAACTAACTGTGACTCTTTGTTGCCCATTCATCAGCTGCTTTGTCAACTGCAAAGACACTATTTTGGAGTAGTCCACATTCCTTTCTTCTCCCCCCGGCCCCGTGGGTTTGAATGGGGAGAAGAAGGTGCAAAAACTGTTTCCCCCCAACACTGCCCTGCAAGCTTGAAGGGGGAACAGCAAAAGGTGCCTTTCTGCACGTGTGCTGACCCATGTAGAAGCCCATACTGAAATCAGGCTGGTGGTTGGCTGGATTTATGCACCCACTATAAAATGGTAAATAGACACTTTGTCTAGAAAAACATACATAGAGCAAGAGAGAAGGCAAAAAGGTTCCCGCCTTGAGGATTTCCTGCCTTGAAACAGCTCCTGCCTTGACAGGGTGACTGACAGAACAGGTTCCTGTGGTGACAGAATTCCTGTTTTGGACAATCCCCACTTTTGGACAGCTCCTACCTTTTGCACAGCTCCTACCTTTTGCATGTCTCTTGGTTTGACACTGTCCCTTCTGGGGATGGTTCTCCCTACTTTTGCACCATTCTGTGCAAACTTGCAGGCTTGGCAAGCCCTGGGGTCCTTTGAGAGAGCTGCCAGTGGCACCGAGACTGGCTACTCTTGGCCCATATCAGCAGCCAACTTCCTGCCTGCCTTCCAGACTGAGGGGAGCCTTGCAGCTTGGTTCTCCCCTGCTGTTGCAGAGACAGTGTCACTTCCATGAATCCCTGTTTTGTGGAAGCCATGTCTAGAGATATTTCTGAGCTTGCTGGCTTTTCCACTTGCCTTGGGCTTCTGCTGCGTGGATCTACATTACTGGATATTGCTTGCAGCATCAGGAAGCAGCTGAGAGCAGATAAATCCAGCAAGGGATCACTGTTGAATACCTATCTCACTTCCATGAGTAAAACCTGCTGTTCCCTTAATTCTCCACTCAGCCTAATTGATAATGGGGTAAAGCTGTGTTTATAGCTTAGCCTTTTCCATTTCCTGACTTCCTAAACCTCTAAGCTTACCTGGTATGTAAGGTAAACTCTGGAATAAGGTAGAGGGGTGGAAAGAAGGTGGAAGTGTGGTTGGGAGCCTCTTCTGAGGACTCCAGTTTCTGGGAGGGGTGTTGTGTTTCTGTATTACTTTTAACTCGTATATTTCTGTATATAGCTGTATATATTGTAAATATCTGCTTGTATATTGTGCTAAGCTGTAAATATAAAGCTTCATTCCTTAGCCTCCAGCTTGGCTGAGCCTAGTCTGGGTGATTTCATAAGAGTGGTGAGGCAGGTAACACCCAAACCATCATAGCCATGAAAATTATTAGGGCACTGGAGCATCTTTTTTATGGGGCTCTGGCTGGTACGGGATCTCTTCAGTTTTTATACATATACAAAGGATAGAGGTCATGATTATGATGAGACTCAGCTCATTTCAGTAGTGGTCAGTGTCAAGGTCCAGAGGACAGAGATTAACA
>WAAF01006967.1:0-29399 GCA_013400475.1 Tricholaema leucomelas
GCATGGCATCCCCCCTTGTTGGTTCCTCTCCTTTCTGCAGTATCAACCTCCCCAGTCATTTTGGTGTCATCTGCAAACTTCATAAGGTTACTCTTGATCCCAGCATCCAGGTCATTTACAAAAATACTAACAGCATTGGGCCTGATATTGATCCCCAAAGGACCTCACTTGTGTCTGGCTGCCAGGCTGACAAACAACTATCTACTGCTGCATGTCAGCCAGTTCCCCACATATCTCACAGACTGCTTGTCCATTTCTCAAAGAGGAGGCTGTTGGGGAATCACATCTAAAGCCTTGGAGAAGATCAGGTAGACAATGTCAGCTGCTTGCCCTGCATCAACCAAGCAAGTTAGTTTGTGTAGAAGATGATTGGGTGTATCAAGCACAGTTTGGCCCCAGTGAATTCCTGCTGACTTTTCCCAATCAGTTCCTGTGGTTGACTTGCAACAGTTCTCAGGAGGGTTTGTTCCAGAACTTTCCAGATATCAGAGTGAGGCTAATGATTCTGTAACTACCTGCGTCCTCCTCATAACTAGTCTTATAAATGGGAGAGTGATGTTAGCTGCCTTCCAGTCTTCAGGGATGACTTCTGATTTCCATGAGTTATCATAGACATGGAGAGTGGCCTCACAACAATGTTAGTCAGCTCTCTTAGCACCCTTAGGTGGATAACATCCAAGCCCAACAATCTGTACAGATCAAGCTCCTGCAGTAGTCGACACACCAATTCTTCCTTCACCAAAGGTGGATATGTGTCTGCATCAAGCTGTGTTTTTGTTCCCGTGGCAGGGGATCTAACAGCATTGGTAGAAATAGGTGAAGGTGGTGTTGAGGATCTCTGACTTTTTAGTATTGTTTGTGACTAATTCACCTTTTCCATGTAGTAGTGGGTCTGTAGTTTTTTTCCATTTCTGCTTGTTGTTAATGTATCTGAAGAATCCTTTCTTCAAGTTTTTGACATCTCTAGCCAGTTCCAGTTCAGGCTGAGCTTTTGCTTTCCTAATTGCATCTCTGCATGTCCTGGTAGTGTCCTTGTAATCTGCAACAGGTGATGTTCTACTTTTCCATTTTCAGTACTTTTTTTTTTTTTTGGTTCTGAGAAGACCCAGAAGCTTACAGTTAAACCAGGTGGTCTCTTGTTCCTCCTACTTCCCTTGTCTTTAGAGGACATGAGCTGGTTTTGTGTGTATAGGAGAATGCTCTTGAAAAACTCCAAACACTCACTAGCTCCTTTGTTCTCCACAGAGACTTCCCAGGGGTCACTTCCAACTGAGCCCTGTACATGCTGAAGTTTGCCTTTCTAAAGTCTAAAACTTGTGTCTTGGAATTGACCGTTAGTGTGCTTAGCATTATCACAAACTCTGCAATATTGTGATTGCTGCAACCAAGACTATCACTGAGATATTACAAACCAGGTTTTCTTGTTTAGTAGCAGCAAGTCCAGCAGTGCCTCATTCCTGGCTGGCACATCTAACGTTTCTATGAGAAAGAAGTCCTCTATGCATTTCAGAAACCTGATTTCCAGTCAGATGAACTGCTGTGTTTTAATTCCAGCAAATGCTGGGGTCGTTTTAAGTTTCACTTAACTTCACTTTCAGAACCAGGTGCTGTTGATTTACTTAAGTGACCCCAGTATCACTTCATTGATCTTGTCATCTTGGTTTAGGGGTTGGTAACAGATGCCTACTGTGAGGTCTGCCTCAGAGACAACCCCTCCATGTTTTGGTTATTTATATGATATTGTAACTTTCTGAAGATCCAATTCCTCTTGTTTGTTTCCCAGACTTCGTGCATCCACAAACCGCTTTAGGTGTTTCCATTTTGATTCTTGTTTAGGGAGACAGTTGGGGCATATTTTACACCAGCTGTGGTTGGCCTGGTTAATTCCTCAACTGGTAGCATTGACACCAGTTGAGTCATTTTGGATCCCTCCTTACAGGTCCTTCAGTGTAAAGCTTGCCTTGGCCAGTTGGCCAACCTGCTGACAGATTCCCCTTCTTTTTTTAGGCAAGTGCATTCCACACTCCTTCCTAACAGACTATACTCCTCATAGATGGTCCTGTTTTTATAAAAGCCAAAACTCCTGCAGCAACGGCAGCTATGTAGCCAGAAATTCATCTACATTGTGTCTGTTCCTGTCTTCCCCCAATCCTTGAACTGGTAATATGGAAGAAATACTACCTTGATTCCATACAAGTGGAATATTTAATAAATTTGAGGCTTACATTTCATTTTAAGTGTTTCTGGAAACAGAGCAAAACAATCCTGTGACTACATTGCCTTAAGCTGCTTTTTATGGATGGTAATATATGATAACTTCAACTCCTTTGTATATTCCAACAGCTTTGCTTGACTTCTTGCCTGCATTTCTGGCATCTCTGCTCCTTTTGCAAACTGAAGGCATACATTTGGGTTCTCGTCTGGGTTCTCACACTGCCTAGTGAACATATAAGTTTTCCTTTTGATGCTAGAAAACTTCTTGGTTAGTTTTGATTTCAAGTCAAGTAAGGTAAAAGTTATTACTTTTGGCAAATCCCAGTGTACTGCTGCCCTTGCTGACTTGAAACTTGCAGCTGTTAGTGCTGGTCAGTAATTCCATGACATTAGCCAAAATCAAGAAGAAATTTAAATTTCTTAGTGAATTCTTATTTAGTGACGTAGTAGTTTGTCAAGAACAAATCTTTCTCTACTATGTTGGTTATTCTGAGTAGACTGAGAGAGGATCTCCAAGCTTTATAAACTCCTGGGTGCACTTGCCATGCTGCATCTAATAAAGGAAAATTTCTGGAGACCAGGGAAGCACTGAAATTGAAATGAGTGTATGTTTAATGTGTGACTTTAAATTGTTGCTTATGTATGCTTCTTTTCTAGGACTTAATTATAGACTTGCTTTGTGTATTGTAAAAATGTATTCCTGTGTGATAGAGAATGAAAGTAGGTCCTTTCTAGGAAACAAAAAAAAAATAGAATTTTCCATTAATTCTGGTACTGCTAATAGCTGTATTTTTCCTTCTAGGCTGCATGCAGGGTATGATTCCATATCTTCCTGAATTGATCCCTCACCTTATTCAGTGCCTCTCTGACAAAAAGGCTCTTGTGCGCTCCATTACATGCTGGACTCTTAGTCGCTATGCACACTGGGTAGTTAGTCAACCCCCAGACACATACTTGAAGCCATTAATGACTGAGTTGTTAAAGCGTATCCTGGATAGCAACAAGAGAGTACAAGAAGCTGCCTGCAGGTAAGCCAAAGCTTAAGCAAAAAGTGCAATTTATGATACCATTTCTTCAAGGGAAACTATTTTAATGTCTGTATCAGTAAGCATAACTCCCATTTCTAGATCTTAATATATTTTCATTTAAAAAGAAACAAATTAAACTTCTTCTGGAATAGTCACAAATAACCCTGAGCTGTAATAACATGAAAATGAAATAATTTGTATTTCTCTTGTCAAATTCTTTTTCAAAGTATATGAATCCCCAAAATGATTATTGTAATAAAACAAATTATCCATTTATGATGCTTTTAATTTTCAGTGTATGATGAATCGTTGACCAGAAATCTGTCTTGCTTTTTAATATGCCTAAGAATTGAGTCAATACTAACTGCACTGTAAGACTACCCTGGCATTAGATTATTGATGTCATTTATATTTAGTTTGCAGTTACCAAAACATTTGGTTTATGATTATTTTTTTCTTCAAGAGAAGTCTTGGGAAATGAGATTGTCTTCTCTCCCTTTTCTGCTGGTATTTTTAAACTAAATTAAATAATTGCTCCATTAATGGACACATCATTAATGGAACAGAATTGGAATAAATGCATTTCTTGTACAGGAAGTTGATTAAATAAAGGCTTTTGTGTGTCAGTTTGTGCAGGACAGGAGTGTCCTCAGTAAACTGCCAAAATAAGCAGAGCCAGAACTGTCTCTGTTGCATGTTTCAAGTATTAAGAATACAGCTATTTTAAAGTAGTGTGAAGGTTATTGTAACTCGGCCCTAAATATTAGCTGTGCATGGAAACAAGGCTGAGGTCAAAAATGTCATGCTAAGCTTTGCACAAAAGAGGTAGATCTATCCTTGCCTGAGAATAGATACAATGACTTCAGTGAAATGTACTTAGTAAGATTTGAGTATTAAGCACTGTTCCCTTTTCGTCTCTGAACCTTTTGAAAAATTTGACTAACAGATTCATTGTGCTTTAACATCTGCTCAGTTCTGTGAAATTCTTTCTTTAGAGTCATTAAAATTATTTTTGCAGCTAAAAATAAACTGTCTGGGAAACTCCACTATAAGAAAGATAGAGCTTTTACATAATTCTTAGCTTTCTAGCTTGCAAGGAAATACAGTGCTCCTTCCTGAAGAGAAGCAAAATGCTGTGGCCCTACAGTTGCAGATTGTTAACGTGTGCAAAGCTAAAAACTGGTCATAGGTTATTTGTGCATTTTCATCACTAACTTACATGTCATAGTAGATGTCTAACATTAAGTTATGAACTATTGAGGAGCTGCTCCTTTAGTTGATAATACCCAAAAAGGTATCTTATTGAAATGTGCTTTCTTGCTTACATCATATGACTTTATGAAAGAATAAGTTATGATAGTGTTAAGTAATAAATATAGTAAGAACACTGTCCAC
Organism: Tricholaema leucomelas; assembly: GCA_013400475.1. Lineage (NCBI taxonomy): Eukaryota > Metazoa > Chordata > Aves > Piciformes > Lybiidae > Tricholaema lacrymosa > Tricholaema leucomelas. Next base: position 4,638 of record WAAF01006967.1, read on the forward strand.
TTACCATTCACAGTTGCCTTGTATTAAGAAAAAGGCACTTCTGTATTTGGCAACACACTATCAGAGGATTGTTGACATCATGTGGTGTATGCAGTTTTAGTGCAGGGATAGGCCTAGTAATAATCTGTTCATTCTTCAATAGCTCATATTTTTTTCTTTTCCTCATGTCTCTGAAGCAGCATATCTGTTGTGTGGGGTGTTTGGTTTTGGGTGGAGTTTTTAATGCTGTCATTCAAGTTGTCAAGTGTTTGAAAAATTTATATGATGCCATATGTGCTTTGACCAAGGCTGTCTAAAATTGTTTGTACTGTGTGTTTGTATTGTTTTTCATGGCTTTCTGTATCTGCTTTTTCTATATAATGAACTTCTAAGAGTACAGATTGACCTAGATCACAACACTAGGGTTTCTAGGCACAGCTACAGCATACAGTAAAGTGAGTGGGCTATTTTTAACTTAGAAACCATAATAAAATCTGTTTAAATTTTCACTTAGTATGTTGTAGTTTCTGTACAGTAGTGTTTTTCTTGATGGTGTCTTCCTGCATGTATGTGACAAGGTCTATGGGAATATATTTCAATTTTGTTTGTCATAATCTTAAGGGCTGCATTTTTAATGTGCTTATTCAAAATAGATCATGGGTATCTCATAAATACTGTTTGGAAACCATCTCAGATAAATTTGAGGATTAGTTTTATGCTTGAACAAAAATGGGTAGTATGGGGTTATTTGGCATCGTCTTGGTTTTGTGTTTTGGTTTGGGTTTTTCCAAAATACTAACTGGCTTGCATTTTTTTTGTCTTCCAGTGCCTTTGCTACTCTAGAAGAGGAGGCTTGTACAGAACTTGTTCCTTATCTTGCATATATACTTGACACTTTGGTCTTCGCATTTAGTAAATACCAGCATAAAAACCTACTCATTCTTTATGATGCTATAGGAACTCTAGCAGATTCTGTAGGACATCATCTAAATAAACCAGTGAGTATACTTTATGTTCCTTGTCGTAAGAGTAAAATGCTGTCAGTGCTTTTTTACTTTTAAGTATGAAGTGCTAATGTTTCTCTGTAGGTTTCACATGGTTTATGTATTTTACCTGTAAATATTTAGTGATTTTCCTACTACACAAGTATTCACCATGTTGAAGAAACAGTTTTGTGGTGGTTTGTGAAATGTGCTTATTGTGATTTTTCTGGGGAGGATTGGGGTTTTTTATTAAGCTCAGAATTCTTCAGTTTAGAAAACACAAATATTTCAATTTAGATATGAAATGTGACTTTAGAGAAGCTATTGGAATGTGTGTTTTAATTTCTAATGGCCATGCTTTTTTTAACCACTTAATAGCTGAAATGTTCTATATGTCTCTTTCCAGTGGATTGGAGCATGTCATCATTAGAAATTGTTTTATCAGAGTGAGACAAGCATTTCTTATGTATATGAAAACAAAGAATCAATTGGATAAAGTAGAAATACAACACAGGCAAATATAGTGGGGTGGGAGTTTTAGTGTATTGCATATTAATAGAATATGCATACCTGCTCTGTGCACTTCGTATGGTTACTGCAACTTCTTTTATATTTTTGATAGTGCTTCACATAACATAGACACTAAACTAAAATGAGTTGTTTCCATTCAATTTCCCTTGCCATCCAAGATTCCATAACATCAAAGGACTTTTTCAGTTTCTCTCTGACCTTGGTCAACTTGGCATTGGACAGTAGCAGAAGGAAGCTAATTGGGAGCTTCTGGTAATGGTGGGACTTTCTTCAGTCACTTTAGAACTTATCTTTGCACAAAGTGTTAGCTGCCAGATCTGTTGGCTCTTTAGATACTTCTTGGAAGCACTAGCACTATAGGGATGCTTTGTTCAATATCCTTGTCACTGCAGCTGTGCAGTGGCAGGAGAAGGTACAAAAGCGCTACACAGGAGCAGTAAGCGTGTTGTTCTGGAGGAATAGGAAATTACTTTCCTCGTGGATTGTTCAGGGCTTGAGCAATAAGTTTCAAGAACTGAGAGGTAATAAGGTTGTAGGATCAGGGCAGTGGTAAATGGTTGAGAAGAACAGGTGGTAGATGCATAGCCAGGTTACAAACATCTTTCAAAGGTCCTTAGTCAATCATACACATTTGTAATAAACCAGGTAGGTAGCCTGAAACCAACTTGTAGGAAGATTCTTTCTGCAAAGATATTTATATGCTTCAGCAAAACATCTCAAGATAAATTGCAAATTCTGATATTAAACTGCTTCTACGTATTACAACAATGATTGAATTACAGTACATCAGGGTTATTTTCCTGAAAAATGTGGAATGAGTATCAGTTCTTAGTACATCCATTTCATGTCTTTGAAATAAAATAATGTGCAATGACATGTTTTAACAACAGCTGATGCATTTTTATCCTAAACAGGAATATATTCAGATGCTAATGCCTCCATTAATCCAGAAGTGGAACATGTTGAAGGATGAAGATAAAGATCTTTTCCCTTTATTAGAGGTAAATGTTAATACTTGAATATTTTTAATAAATATATTTCAGGAATTATACTACTAAATGTGCTCCTTCTAGGAGATACAGCTATGAAAACTTACAGTTCTATGTATCCTCTGTCATGCAAAGACTATTCTGACTAGTAAGAAAATCTTATGACTAATGAAATATCATGATCTTTTAGATTTCTGTCATCCTGGAGTGTTTTCTTTGATGGGATTCTTTTAGGGGGAGTAAAAAAGAAATGTCCATCCTCTACTCTTGAGTTCTCTTTCCTTGCTCTACCTTCATCTGTCTCTTAAAACTATTTGCAGGCTAGCCAAAGACATGAGACAAAATTATGTAGTCTATTCTCTGTACTTTCTGAATGTGAAACAAATAAATGCACTGAGAAAAATAGTTTCATAACTTAAGTAAAAGGTTAGGACTAGTACATAATCAAGATACTGAACTTAGTGTGTGTGCTGGCTGAACTGTAACTGTCACTGAGTCATAGAACAGCTTGGGATGGAGAGGATCATAAAGTTTGTCTAGTTCCAGCCTCTGTGCCATGTGGCAGGGACAACTTCCCTACGGTTGCTTAAAGCCCCATCCACCCTGGCCCTGAACCCTTCCAGGAAGGGGACATACATAACTTTTATGAGCAACGTTTTCCAGTGTCTCACCACTCTCAAAAATTTCTTCCTAATATCTTTCAATTTGAAACCATTGCTCCTTGTAGGACAGACTAGCAACTTAGTCATAGTTGCCTTGAATCAGCTAGTTAATACTGCCTTTCTGGGCTATTAGTTTTATCAGTTACTACTGGGTACAATTAAAATAGTAATATCTTTTCATTTGCCTCTGTCAAACAAAAGGTGCTTCAGGGACATGAGGAAAGGTAGTAACTGTTTTCTGGTTTTTTTGTCTTTTTTTTTTTTTGTTCTTTTTAATTGCAGTGCCTGTCATCGGTTGCTACTGCCTTGCAGTCTGGCTTTCTTCCATACTGTGAACCTGTGTACCAGCGTTGTGTAAATCTGGTGCAGAAAACCCTTGCACAAGCCATGGTATTGTATTGCTATTTTGATGTTTTCAAAACATGCTAAACCAGCATGTTAACTATATAAAATTATAGCTTTGCAGGGAAAATTATAGTATAACCATAGAATATATAGACAAAGATGCAGTTCTGAAAACAATGTTACATGTACAGCTGAGAAGATCTAATATTCAATTTGAAAATGTGTACTTATTGTTGCAGTTGCATAATGCTCAGCCAGACCAATACGAAGCTCCAGATAAAGATTTCATGATTGTGGCTCTTGATTTACTCAGTGGTTTAGCTGAAGGACTCGGAGGCAACATTGAACAGCTAGTGGCTCGCAGCAATATCCTGACATTAATGTACCAGTGCATGCAGGTGAGCTGAGTAGTCTGTTCAAGCCAAGGATTTTCTTTCTTAAGAGAATCAGAAACACTTCTAGAACTGTCTTATTTTTATTTCCTCTCTTTAGGATAAAATGCCTGAGGTACGGCAGAGTTCTTTTGCATTGTTAGGTGATCTGACAAAGGCGTGTTTTCAGCATGTTAAGCCTTGCATCGGTATGTTTCTTTCACATATTAAACAATTCACTTACTTTACAGACTGCTAAGAGGCTGTTTGCTCTATTGTTAAGCTTTCTATTCTGTAGGCTACCTTTTCCGTTTGTAAGTTTTCATTTTCCTTTATCAGCAAGGACCTGTACTATTTTCTCCTCTGAATTGTATATTTAAAAGGTTCTTGTTCTTGTAGACAGTGTGAAAGTTCCTCTTTCTTTTTTATGATGTAAAAAGCTCCTTCTTCTGGAATAGGGCAAAACAGATGTACACAGAACAATTACTTTCTTTGAAAAATTCTCAAATGTATAGTTTTTGTTTTACTAGATTCTATTGTTACATGAAATTACATAAATACTTATGAATTAGGAAACTTGGCTAGAGGGTAGGTTTTGGGTTATTTGTTATCTTTTGCTCCAGTTTTAATTTTGTTAGGGGAGTAGCATCAGTTACATACTTCCACGATAATTGCTGTTTCTTCTTGAGAGAGACTTGACCAAATGAATGCTAGAATAGGCTTGGAATTTAAAATTTATTTGGCTGATCTTATAATCTATCTTTGACTAATTTTTTTCTTAAAATTCAACTAGCGATGTGAGCACTTTCTAGGCTTCATTGTTTTTTCAAGCACAACTGAGTTACTACTCAGGTAATTTGAGGGTTGTTTAGCTGTATTGTAAGTACTTGTAACTATGGCTTTTTTGTTCATCCCTCTTCCACTCTCTTCCTTCCCCAGAAAGGGAAGGAAAGAAGTGTTTCTAGAATTACATGAAGGTAAAGCGTATTAGAAGCATTTTAAATCATAAGTTGATGAGATTCACATTGCTCTGCTTACGTTCAAAAACCCAGGTTTATCTGATATATAGCAGAAATAGAGAGCTCCTGTAATTCATGTGTAACACATGCCAAGCATTTGAATAGGCTTACATGATTTTTTTAAAAGTCTTTCCTTCCCCTCATGGTAGTACATTAATGAGACAAGATGGTTATATTGTGTGATGAGATTTTAAAATGTTGTTCTTTCTAGCTGATTTCATGCCAATTTTGGGAACCAACCTAAATCCTGAATTCATTTCTGTCTGTAACAATGCCACCTGGGCAATTGGAGAAATCTCCATCCAGATGGGTAAGAATTTTTTTTTCTTTCAGTATCTAGATGTTTTTTTAGGTTTTTGATTGTTTGTTTAGTGATAATTTAATGTTCAAATGGAAATTAAATTTGATATTTTTGTCTTTGTTAGTAAGTACCCAGTGTATTTAGATTATCTACATTAGTGGTCATATTCTTCTCAATTTTTTTTTTATTGTTTCAGGTATAGAGATGCAGCCTTATATTCCGATGGTGTTGCACCAGCTTGTAGAAATAATTAACAGACCCAACACACCAAAGACGTTGTTAGAGAACACAGGTACCCAAAAACTGAACCATACATCGTAAAGGAAATGAGAGATTTTATAGTTTGTGTAGGATAACCACATCAAATTATTTCATAAACAAAAGCAACTCTGTTTTGCAGAAGCTTTTACAAGTCTCAGTCTTGGAGTAAACCATCTATCATATATCTGAATTCTTAATTATTGCTCACTTTTGTAACATTATATTTATCTATTTTATTTATCTAGTATGCCAGTTTTATGGATAGTGAATGACAAATGTATGCAGTAACACTTAGACTTAGCTCACCCAGATTTCAATATACACATGTATACATGTATACTGTATATATATTTATGTATTTGCTTGAAACAAATGTAATCAGCATATATAAAACAAATAATGAACTCCTGCATTTACAAGAAATGCAGTTGTGTTTTTGAAGAAACCTCTAATACTGTGCACAGAAATCTAGATCAGTGATGGCAGTTCTACTAGAACATCACTGAAATTACATGTAACTTGTGTTACCTGGTCACTCCATAACAAATTTCTGAGAATTCTAATAATCTCATGCATCTTCTGTGTTCTAGCCCACAGCTTTGCATTCCAAATTGGAAGCAATCCCTAAATGCCTTACTGAATTAGAATTTCTGAGGCTTGTTTCTTTTGCACTTATAGAGGACATGTTCTGGTATGAAGACCACCTTCCATACTTCAGCAAAATTTTAATAGTAGCTCAACTGCTTTCTGGCTTACCGTTCTACTAATTGTTTGGGTTTTTTTTCATACTTGAAAACTATATTGGAAGAGAATATTGCTTTAGTCATTATATCAGATGTGATTAAAAATTATGCAAATTCAGTGGTACAGCTGTATTTGTTGGACTAAGCAACAGATAAATTGAAGAGAGCTCTTCAACTCATATTTTCCTCTAATATTCTCTAAACTTAAAAGCTGTGCTTTCCCCTCACCCTGTTTAGTATGGAAGGTGAACTTCAGAATTGCCTAATTATCTGGCATATCATAGGTATTTTTAGAAAATACAACTTTGGAGCAAGGTACTTACTTGTTGTGAAATATACCATGGAATAGTATAGCAATATAAATTTTCTTTCTCCCTGCTCCTGCCCTGACTCCCTTCCTCTGCACTGATAGATGTGTAGTACCTGTGACTGTGAGGCATCCAGTACTTAAATGTTGGCTTCCATCTTTGTTAGAGAATTTTTGGAAGCATCCAAACACTAAATTTCTTTAAAATTTTATTTTAATTTATTTTTATTCTTATTTCTCTTAATAGTTACTTTTAAATGTGGATGCATAACTGCAAATCAATGTTGAATGTGGTGTACTTAAAAGCTTGCTGTGGGATATTGTGCTGCATGCCACTACTGTGTGCAAGAACATTACTGTTTTCTGCTCAAGTTTGCTATGTAATTAGCACACTTCTCCTATGGAAGTATAAGACAATCCTGAGTGAAATTCATTGCATAGAAAATAACCAGTACATATCAAAAGATTAAGCTGTAACAGAGGTTACTATTCCTTGTACATGCTGTAGAAAAAAACTTACGTGTATATTTATTTTAAAATAGCACTTAAAATGCAGTGTTACAAGCTAGATTTGATGAAAATTTTAGTGCAAGTACCATCAGAGCAAAACAGCACATGAATAGTGAGCTGCAGCTTTCATGAAATGAGTATGTTTCAAACTGCTAGCATATCCTACACCAAACCTTTATTGGAGAAAGCATCATCTGCTTTATTGCATGTTTCATGAAACTGTTCACAAATGCCTGTTAGAGTGTTGCATAGTATGTCCCTTGAATATAGGTTTCCTTTCTCTGCTTCATATAAATCTGCTGGATTTTAGTATTATTCATGTATTTTGCTTCAAGTAATCCCAATACATTATTCCCCACCCTCTCCTTTTTCTAAAGACTAAGCTTTTGTGAGCTGAGCAAACACCATTAAAACACATTTGCATGACAATATTTTCTTCAATCTGTCCCTCAGAACAAAGGACCAAACTACTTAATTGTGCGATTAAGCATCTTTGCTATTCGTGTCCATATGTCTTGGTATCAGAAGTCAGATTGTTCTGTGACTTCTCTGAAGAATCCTTTTGTGAACAGGAGAAATATTTGGATTAAAGAATTAATTTTCTGTAGTCAGTTGCTGTGAGTTAGCAACCATTTTAGATCTTCTGCACGTCTATGAAGAACGCAAACATTTAGTTCTCTTTGATAAGTGTTTCTTCTATTAAGTGTTTTTAGATAGACCCCAATATTTTCCATGTAAAAGTATTTATAAATGTATTTTTTCACTGATACATTAAAATATTCCATCTAAATATTGAAAAAAAATTTACAATGCTTGATAATAAAACTGACAACTGTTAGATCCTTTTAATGAAGAGTATCCATGATTCTAATAAAACCTACACAACTTATGGGAGGTAAATTTACTGCCAGAAATTACTCTGAAGAGGACAGAATGACTGTTTACATCAGAAAGCCTTTGGATTTTAAATTGTGTTTGTGGTGTTCTCTCATTTACTACTTTAATTTTTCTTTTACCCTGGAGAGTATACCATATATGTTGCTGCCTCATATTTAGGGGGTGGTAATAAACAGCACTGGTGAAATCTTATGTTTATTATCATACACAGATTCTGTTGGTTTCTGTTTCTGAGTTATTTGTTGTTTTTTCTTTATTTTTTCTCCTCCCCCCTCATTTGCTCATGTCTTGGTTGGCGTTTGGTGGTGTATAACCGTGATTGCGTTACCTTAGCAATAACAATTGGTCGTCTTGGTTACGTTTGTCCTCAAGAGGTGGCCCCCATGCTACAGCAGTTTATAAGACCCTGGTGTGTATTATTCAACTTTTTTTTTAATTCATTTTTCTTCACTCTCTTTCTTTCTTCTCTCTATCTCACTTTTAGATATATTTTCAGTTGGTTACAAAATTCTCAATCCTTAATCATTGCCAACCATGTGACTAATCTTGTCCTATCAGGTTTGTGAGTTTTTAGTAGCACCGTCATGTATTCTTTATGTTGTGGCTAACGACTAATTTATGCATGGGATAAGATTGTCACATGCTTGCTGTGTTAAAGCTTGACTATGAAAGAGCATTTTAAAATCCACCAGAATGATAATACAATGCATGCAAATACTGTAAAATTTAAACTGTGCATTACTTTACTTAAAATTCAGTCTGAGGCTTGAATTGCTGTAAGGAGTATATGTTTATAGATTTGTTATGTACAAAATAGCTTGCTTGCTGCTGTAAAAGTTAAATTACTGTTCTGTAAGTGGTATCTGACATAATTCATACTGTGGTAGTATTATATGTTCCGCTTCTACTGATAGTTTCTATAAATACTTCAGATATGTGTTCCATTTGTATTTAATGGAATATAGGTCACACTTTCTAACTGTCCATAGTGCAACAGGAGAGCAAGATTCTGAAGATGATGCCTAATGGGAATATGCTAGTAAAAGACTGTGCAATAAGAGCCTAGGTGTTCAAAATAGTGTTTCACATCATATTCTCAGTGTGACTTATTCCATCAAATACTGCTATCTTGTTTTGACTTGATTGAAGAAAAAATAATAAAGTTACCTAAGTTTTGCTCTCCAACTTCCTAGGTGCACCTCTCTGCGAAACATAAGAGACAATGAGGAGAAGGATTCAGCCTTCCGTGGGATTTGTACCATGATCTCGGTCAACCCTAGTGGAGTAGTCCAAGTAAGACATGTGAATAGGTCTTCTTTTACTCATGTGAAGTTTATTGAAAACTGAAGTGTGAGTATGATAGGAGTTTATCTTGACATGATTCCACATGGTAGATGATGTAGCTTTATTTTGAGATCAAGGAGGCCAAAATCCTTATGCTGTGAATCATCATCTAGCAAAGGAAAGGAGGAAACTACAGTTAAAGACTGTTCTTGTCTTTTACTTACAAAGAATATGTAAATAATGAACCTTGATTGAAATAACTGTATTTTGGTACTCCTGTCAGACTGTAGTCAGATTCTGTATGAAAATACAAAGCAAAAGTTGGTATAATTAAACCCATTTTCCACATGTAGGCTAGGCTTAAAAAAAACCAACAACAGTAACCACTCCCTTGTTCTTCCCCACCCAGGTTTTAAGAATCTCACTCAACATTGGATAGATTGCTTAAATAGTCAAAGTGACAGGGAACATGCATGTCTCTAGTGCATCTGAAGAGCAGAATATGACTTTGTCTTTAGTCACCTCTTAAGTAAAACTGTACCAATATAGTGTTTTCCAAGAGGAAGGTGATTTTCCCAATCTGGGATTCTTTGTGAAAACAGGAATTTGGCCTCTAACTTGTTTTGAAATTTTTTGTTTGTCATTCTGTACTTAGCATTTCCCCCTTCTGCTGCTCATTTGTTCTTTCACATAAACTGAGGGGATAATTAAGGAGCCTTTTTGTTATCCTATCTCTCCTCTGTAATTGTTATCCCCAATTTCTACCCCAAAACATGCATTATCAACTTAATAGTTATAGACCCATGTTTTAATGGTATAGTAGGAGGTATACATGAACTATGTTAGGGACTTCAGAGTGGCTTTAGTTTTGAATCCGTTTGTTTAAAGTTCTGTGTTGCAAAACCCCTTCTGGTTCTGCTTTAAGAAACAGACCAGATTCTCTTCTCATGCATTTCCAGCTGGGGAAACAAGAGTGTTGTGGCTATGGTCTTGAGCTCACTGCTTGCTGTTAAGGTGATGTTCTTGACCTTGGTGTGTATACTGAAAGAATTAATGATAGACAACTGTGGTGTGGGACAGGAGGGTCATTGGCATGTTTTTGGTGGGTTTTGTTCTGTTTTGTTTAATCAAAAACTCATTTAAGCAAAGCAGCGATATTCCTACACTCAGATACTTGTTTTTCAGAACACTTACGTGTACAGTAACTTACTGTTATTGTCTGAATTAACTGAAAAATACATAAAACCAATTGTGGATCAGACATCCCCATGGTTTATGGAAGGAAGATAGTGTTGCTTTCAGACCTATGAATTACATTTTCTAACCAATGTGATTGTTTAATCTTGTAGGACTTTATTTTTTTTTGTGATGCTGTTGCATCATGGATTAGCCCAAAAGATGATCTTCGAGACATGTTCTGTAAGGTAAGGTTTCTAATAAAACAGTATATCTTCATGGCAGTGGTTTTGGATCCACATGTTTTTTTCATGGCTTTCTTTCCATTGTTAGCACTTACTGTATTAGTGGTTGTAAAGGCTTCTTTGCAAGGTTGCAAATTCTCAAAGCAACAGTACGATTGTGATGTTTTAACTTTTCAAATGTGTATTTTATTCCATGCATTTGCGTTATTCCAAAAAATAGTATTGTAAAGTTCACTTGAGATCTTATTTGAAGGCATAATCATTCTCCAAGAACTGCTTTTATTGTCTAGCATACTATGTTTTGCCTGCATTTGTAAGAACAGGGATTTCATGCTTTTTATTCTAGAAAATGACATTTTCTGTGATTCAAGATTTTTAATTCTTGGTGTTTTTTTGCTGCAAAGATTCCTGCTTTATTTTTGAGAAATATCTACAAAATGGAAAAAGAAAACTATTCCAGTAGTATTCTGATCTGTTTCTCTTAATGCTGTTGAAAATAACTTTTCAAGATTGCTTATTCCTCCTCAGAATCTCTGCTGAATGAACAAGTTTCAAGAAAATAATGTACATCCCTAGACAAAAGTGTCAACAGAATTTAAGCAAAAGGACTGTCTACCCCACCCAGAATGTGATGTATCTCGTTTTGCTGCTAGTGTCTTATAAAGTGTCTAAAAAGATACTTATTTCAGTTTCCTGAACAGTTGCATTTAACTGTTCAGCAGTGTAGCTCCCCATATTAAGTTGTAAAGAGAAGACTTTTTTTAGGAAGAATATACATCAAAAGTTCATGATACCTTGCTTAAAGCAGAAATTAAACATATTCCAAAGTACTTACTAGGGTCATGGTCAGTATTGACATTTACTCTTCTTGTAATACCTTTTGTGAGCATCATAACAAAATCTAAACCTCTGGTATCACACCTTTAAGAGCAAAGATGGAAATCTCATTGTCCTAGATAGTGTCTTAGATAAATGGCGTCCTCCAAAGGAATGCAGTCCAGGAAAAGGACAGCTGTTGCATATTCTAGCATCAGCTGGATGTAAACAGCCAATTTTTACAAACTTAAAATATAAGTCTAGGATGCTGTCTATAATGATTGTCCAGAACATTTTACATGTTAATTTCTGCACTGGTCCCTAAGGAGATAATATTTTCTTCATTAAGTTTGGCTACTCTTCTTCAGCTTCTTTCCAAGCTGTTCATGTAGGGTTGAATGAATTAAAACTTGGTTACTTGGCATAAGGACATCCTTACTTTTTAAAGTGTGTTCTCTTGGGGCTTTTGCCATGCAGGAGAGGACCCAGAGCCACCTTCCTGATTCATGGTTTTTACATTACTTCCTTGTGCATACACGTTTCCAGTTAGATGTTTTTCCGACAATAATCATGCCTTTCAGGAACAACACAAAAACCAAGGATTGCCCACTATGGTTTGTGAGTTTTAACTTTAGTTTTTTAGCACTGACAGAAAATACAACTTGAAAGAATTTTATCACTTTATAAAAAGCAAGTTAGCTGAATCTCAGTTGCTAGAACTCCACTAGAAGATTAAAAGACATTCTTTTTGTAGTACCTGAATACTCTTAGATGTCAGTGGTTTCTTGGCAGATGGATGATCTGATTGTCTGGACTAGGAAACAACAGGCAATCCCGATTATGGAAGGTCTCAGGGAGAAAAGCATAAGATAACTTTTGACATTATAATGCCAATATTGCTACATTGTGTTTAAGAACATGTGAGAAAGTTGCATTGAGGATGAACTTGATGCCATGAAGTTTAACTTTGGCAGTGTTTTTCTGTGAGGATATGTTCATGACAGATGTCCCACAATTCAGTATCATTGAATTTAAAAAAAGAAACTCAAAACTTCTAGAATCTCTGGGCATGATTTTGTACGAGGAGGAGCAATTTCCTCTGCTTTAGTCCTTTCTAATGGTTGTCTTTTAACCTCCTGTTTTCAAAGCTAACAATACTAAGACTTTTTTGATAGTTTTGTTTCATTTTCTTAGTTTTCATTGTATTACATTGGAAGGACTGGACTGAAACCTGTAGGTTTGTTGTTCGAGATTTTTGCCTCTTTCACTGCCTTTTAAATGCCACCGACTTCAGATTCCTGATCTTTCAAACATTAACTATTTTAATGGCTTCTCTTTTAGTGGCAGTTATTTTACAGATTCCATGCTGAAACATACCAAGCTACTTACGTATTTGTGCTAGAAATGGATAGTATTTGTTCTGTCAAATGTGGGCTGCAGTTTTGCCTCAGCTTTTTCCCACATTATATTACAGTTTTATAAAAAATGAGTGTAGGAATCTGCATCAACTGACAAAATGTTCAGTGTTCTGACATGGCCTAAGTCTAGGTTGTAAGTTAATTTTACTCATTTAAAAGACATACAGTAGTTACGTATACGCACAGTAACTTGCATAAGTAGCTATAATCTGTATGCTACCCTTAAAACATGTTACAGTCCTGAAAGACATTACTACAGTGACTTCTTTCTTAGTAACATTTCAGTATTAAATTGGAGAATTGAAATGAACAGATGTACAGTCCACCGATTTGTGACTTACTGCATACATTGCTAATCAATAATGTATCTTCTGTTTAGTGATTATCTTGCCTTCCCCACTCTCATTTGTAGATTCTTCATGGATTTAAAAATCAAGTTGGGGATGAGAATTGGAGGCGTTTCTCTGACCAGTTTCCTCCTCCCTTAAAAGAGCGCCTTGCAGCTTACTATGGAGTTTAACCTTGTGCACTGTAGCTGCAGTCCCATAATTAGAGGTAAGCACACATCTTCCTTGCTAAACAGAGTTGTATAACAGACTTACTCTCAGTTTGCAATCTGTGGAAATTAATTAATTAGACTAGAATTTTTCAGATACTCAAAATAGCTTTCCTTACTACAAGAAGGGGGAAAAAAAGGGGTGATAGTATAGATCAAAATAAGATTGGAAATGTAGGTGTAGCAAAGTGCTAATTGAGTATGGTTCTCAAGCCATCACACTAAAGACACAGGCTGCCTTACGTCTTATGAATTAGGAGGTTTGTTAGCACCCTTCAGTCATGAAAAGTCCAATATACTCCTAACTATATACAACATGATCTTGGCACTGAATAAAGGATGTTGTGCTAATTTGTTCTGCCAATCTACTGTAACTGTAGAGCTTGAGTTGTGTTTTTTTGAGGGGGGGGAGGCTGACATGTTGTTTACAATGTTCCATTTTGTGCACCAGTTCATAATTTTTGCAGCTCAGTTCAGATAATAACCTCAGCAATGAACAGTGATAGTTCATTTCAAAGTAGTTACAGTATTTTACCACCTTGCCGTGCATGTTGTGTCCACACTGTATAAAGCAGCTGTATTTCCCATGTGCAAGACAGTTTGATACTGTGAAGAGATTATTATACTGTTGAATAAACAGTGTGAATTAAGTTTGTTCATTCAGCATGTATATAACTTTGATACTTGCTGTAGAATTTTTGTACTGAAATTATGGGATTGAATCATGCAATTCTGGTTTTGTGTTGAATGAACAACATTTAAGTCAGCCTAAGATTTTTTTTTTTGGTTAAGTCTGTGGTGGCATAAGAAATCATATTTGAATTATATGTTTGGTCTGAAAAATAGATGAAAAATAAATTGATTTCAAACATTTTCATATTAAGAGCATAATGAGAGCATTTTCATAGTGAAGAGGAATCCAAAATGATAAAATTTGCCATTATTCTCAGTTTTAACTGAGGAGACACTATGACTGTCTTGTTTAGCCCACCCAAAAGTGAAATTGTTAGGTTAGTAGCAAATATGTTTAATATTCTTCCTCAGTGTCATAACTACCTCATAATTCAGTGCAAAATGGAAAAGTTTGTTAACCTTTATACGATGCTTTTATCTTAAATCTAAGTTTGGCCACAATAGTGGTAATGTTAATTTAGTTCTAAAGGATGAATAATTTACCTGATGTAAGTGGGCTCTCTAACAGACTTGAGAGGTAAAATCTAGGCATAAATTCATGTTTAAGTTAAAGGTTGGCACCTACTACTTAAAGATAAAAGTGCTATTTGCTTATGCACAGATCTGTCAGTTAAGGTTCAAGGAGGATTTAACTATAGCTTTATCTTTTCTGTTTTATAGGTCCTTCAGTCTGGGAGACTATGGGGGAGCCTCTGCACCCAGGGAAAATGTTACCCTTTACTGGGGGGAAGGGTAAACCAGTAGGGAATACAGTACAATCCCAACCCTACTGGGAGGGGCGGGAGGGAGGTGTTGCCGTCACTGTATTAAGTCGATGTTGGGAAATGTTTTAACATCTGGAGCCTTTGTGGGTGGAAATCTGTCTCCTATTACAACTCTGCACTGGATGTGAAGAAGGAAAAAAATAATAGTCACAAAACAGCACATTCTGGAATATTGTGGGGAATAGTACAAAATAAGAACCGTATAATTGAATCATAGGGATACGTAAAGAGGAATACTATTTTGCGCACAAAAAAGGAAACCTAAGGATGGGGGGTCACAAACAGTAAAAGGCTTTTTTCTTTTTTTTTTTTTTTTTTTAATTAAGGGTTTTCTACATTATTTCATTCTGCTTGAGGGGATTCCTAGGTATTTGCATGTTAATGAAGAACTACACATTGAAGTTAGTACAGTTAAAATGCAGCTCGTGTCTGTATTAGGAGCAGGCGCTTGCAGTGTCCAGTATAGAAACCTCACTGTAAATTATTAAAGGTTAACTTGGACAAAATGAAGCAACCTGCAAGCTGCCAAATAAGTCACTCCTTTCATTTTGGGGGTAAGGGGAGGGACACTTCAAAGAAAAGATTGACATCTTAATTTTTACATTAAAATAATAAAGTAGTGGATATGATTTGATTATTGTACTTCATTAGATTTAATTTCTAGAGTAAGGCATTATTCTTAACGTGCAGTTTAAGGTTCAGGCATGCGTTCTGGCTCATAGTGATCAGAAGTAACTTAAATTAGTGGGAAAGTAGCATGCTTGCATCACATAGAGTGAAATTGGTATACATTTACCTATGTTGCGCCAGTTTTGTGTTGCAGTTTACCAATTCAATATAGCCCTGCATTTAAAATTCCTTTTTGAGATTCTGTGGATTTTATTTTTATTAAGAATATAGATATAAAGTACTGTAGTTAACAATTAGGCCTCGAAATACCTTTTTAGGATCTGTTAAGAGTAAGATTGATATTGTATTGTGTGTAACCTGCACAATGTGGAAAGCTGATATAGCTGTGCAAAATACTTGCCTCTGTGCTGTCAGTGTGATGTGCTTTCTGCATGGTTATATACTAGTGATTTTCTCAGAATCTCTAAAAATGAGTTACGTGGTAAGACCTGTTAAAGGCTGCATAAATGTTAGTTGGCACGTAAAGGCAATTGTAGAAGTTGATAACATGGTTGCTATATTTATGTTTATTCCCACTCAACATATTACCTTCTACGCTTTCTTTTTGTTCAAAGCATGATCTTAAAAGAGATGTTTAAGTTAATGGATGTAATGCAGGGTATCTACACTGTATTGGCGCATGTTGGTGGCCCTTTGTGATGTGGTTAAATGCACAAGGGTGCAAGTTTAAAGCTACGGAGCAAAAGTTGGTTTGGATCCTATTCATTTCATTTGTTAAGCTCTTCTGTTGTGGGGATTTTTTTGGTGTGTGTGTTTTTGTTTTTTTTTATTTTCTTAGGTTTTGTTTTGGTTTTATTTTGTTTTGGTTTTTTGTTCGTTTGTTTTGTTGTTTTCTTTTTTGTTTTCGTTCTTTTCCTCTACTTGTATTCCTGTGAATAAATCCTTGTTAAGTTAACCCTTTACTTTTCCTTCCATGTGTATTTTCTTATGTACTGTGAATGTGAAATCCTAACTGGTACACTTGATCTCGTGTCCATCTGAAAGTGGCAAGTCTAATTTAGATTGCCTAAAGAGTATCCCATGATGATAAGGGAAAATGGAGAGATTTTTAACTCTGCTGGTCAGAGCTGAAGCCACACCTTTCCATTTTTCAAGTGCTGCATAATTAATCTGCAAAAGAAAATTAAGCCATAACAGCCTTTTTGTAGATTTAGTTTCTCACCTTTTCATTGCAGAGTGAATACTGGATAACAATTTTTGGTTTTGTTTGGTTGGGGTTTTTTAAGAACTTGCTTTTCTTTGCATGGTTTCTGTTCTTTGACTGTTGAATGATTTAGCCACTGCACTGAAGTCTGAGCTGTGTGAGTGTGAACTTAAAAATGCTGATTAAAGAGTTTTTATTTTTATCTCTTTTTTTTGTGCTGCATGGTAGCATGCATGCTTTACATACTCCCTACTTCCCACCTTTTTTTTTTTTTTTGGCATTTCAGATTTTTGTGGATTACTAGTTTGGACAAATACGGTGTGAAGTACATTCAGTAACGCTAGTATGTAGTATTTTTTTTTCAGTTTGGCCAAAATTGCATGACTTACTTTCAAATTACATTGCTTTAGTAGCAATAAAAAAGTTCCTTCTTAACTTAGAAGTAAACTGCTAAGTCAACAATTAAAAACAAATTAAAAACAAATTCTGGAAGAGAAAAAACACCCTAGCAAGGTGGGATGTTATTTTAGTTCCAAAGTAGCTTTGATTTTGAGTGTGTTTGAGCATTAGGGAAGTTTCAGATAAATAACATCAAAAAATTTGTAAAGCAGAAGACCTACTCAAATGATACTGTAGCATAACAGCTAGAATCGGAGTTAAGCTCAACTTCTTAAATATCAGAAAGCCCCTTTAACCAAATAAAACCACTCCACCTCACCTTGGATTAGATTAGGGTGCCACTTTTGTACATACATGTTTTAATGGGTATTTGTACAGGTGTGAACTGATATGGTTTAACAGCACCAGGAAAATAGCTAAAGCAGAAATGAATAATACTGACAGAAATAGTCTTTTGTCTTAGTTCTCTCATGGTGTATTTTAAAGCAAATAAACAATATTTCTAATACATAATATAGTGCAAATATTTGCAGAAGCCATTTAGGGTATAATGTGAGGTAAAAGTTCTGAATCAGCATTAACATTTATAATTCAACTGTTGCATCATGGGATATGTAAAAATCATCTTGATTCTTGTGGTGTAGTCTTGACAGTTCTTGAATGTTGACTGAATGTTTATACTGGTAGAATTGTGCGTTCGTCTTTGTTACATTCCAGTGTTTCTGCCTCTTGGCATGCTAAAAGCACGGCTTACTTCATTTGCTCCTTACACACTGAATAAAGTGCTGTTAGTGTGCTAAACTACAGAAATGGCCACTGCTAAGTAACGATGTAGATTTTCTACTTGAATATTTTTGTTGTAGGAACCTCAGGAGGTCAGTGTTTACTGTTTTTATATATGCCTTTTTCCTGTTTTGAGTTTCCCTTCTTGAAGGATTCTGAGAGTGAACAAAAGCTGCTGATCAACCTAAGTTGGTAACAGAAAGTGTATTTAAAACCCTCATAAATGCATCTTTTTGGCAGTTCTAAATTGCTGTTAAATTAGTCCTAAATGAAGATCAATACTAAATTTTTCTCAATACACATTCAGGAAACAACCCATTTCATTTAGGGAAAAAGAACAGCTCATTATTGTAATCAATGCAAGCAAAATTCAATTTTGTATATTTTTTCCAAAGCTTGATTATTTTCTAAATCCATGACTATGTATATATTTAAATTGTAATAAGCTAATTCTTATGCTTTAATTCATTGCTCCTTAAAGCTTGTACTCAAAAAATCACTTCTAGAAGAATGGGGTTAAAATTTGTAATCATTATAATTTTTCAAATTATGAAGTAGCATAAATTTTGTAACTAACAATATTGATACACACTGTGATTTTTATTTTTTTGTTAGTACTTTTATGTTAGCATCAATCTTAATTACTTAAACTGCATATATTGTATAATAGTAAAATGTATATTTTAAAACTGCAAGTGGCTTTCCTCAAGCGAAACCCATTGCTACTTAGGAATAATCAAATACTAGCTTTATCTCAGGTGAAGACTCTTGTACCCTCTATGCTCAGAACCCATGCTAAAAATGTCTTGGATCATTTTCCATTTTTGTTGAGGCAGCTCCTCTGTCTTAAACTTAACTCTAAATTAACCTTCTACTGTGGGACAATAATGACTTCTGCTTCATCTATTTTATTCATATTGAATGTATCAACAGATAAGGTGTGAAAACATTCTTCCCTTGAGGAGAATGCATCCATACTCAAACTGAAATACTTCCTGGGAAATGCTTTAAATGCAACATTTTATCAGAAACTGTCTGTTTCAGATTTTTTCAAGGGATGAAGTTGCAACTTAATGCTAATTGCTTCAATACTGTCTCTTTCATAGGGATGACTGACACATAAAACTACTTACATAGGGTCTAAAGAGTAACTTTTTTCTTAGGTAAAGGTTAAGCTCCACAGTGAAATGGTAAAATATCCTGCAGTTCTCAGATGCTGATGCAGTTTGCATATGTACTTTTTATATATTACATAAGTATTTCCAGTAACCTCATCTTGAATAAAAAAAGGCTTGATCAGTAGCTGTGTATTTCACTCACACCTATGCATTCTCCAGAATAACTTGCATCCATCAGTCTGGTAGATGGTCTTCTCTGGTAGCAAACTTGGTTTTTGTCTGCCACTGATGCTTGCTCTTTGCACTTAATGGTTGGAGCAAGCCAGTTTTAGGGTATTAGATTTAAGGGGAAACTGAAGCGAGCACTCTTTTTGCTTGCCTTGTAGAGTATATTCTGCTAAAATAATGGGGATATTTAATCAGTTGAATGTACTTATATAAGGGAAGTTTAAAATGGATTTATAAGATGAATCCCTGTGTGATGTTACAGTGTACTTTAAGCCAAAACCACATGTCCAAAAATTCAGCGCTTACCACATAGCACCATTTTTCTGTAAGCTGGTTCTCTTGTGCTTTCACCTTAGGTATCTATTTCCTTACTTTAGGTGAGCAACAAAATGGAGGCAGCCTGGGAGTTTTTTGTGAGGATGGGGATTAACAAAAAAAACAGACTGGTATAAGCAGATTCACTTGGCTGTTGAAATCTCCAGTGTAGTATCTTCTTTTTTTTCTTGTGGGAAGAGATAGGTAGTTACGTTGTACATTGTCTGACTAACACTAGACACTTCTAAAACTTTAAATTTGATGCGGTATGCAAAATAGTTTAAAATGAAAGGTGATTCGATCTTTCTGCTGACAACTTAGGTTGTATAAGTTCTGCTTGAAAGCTTTAAATCTGATGTTTCTGTATCTACCACAACGTTGGAATGTTTCCTTCAAACATATCCTCCTGCAACCTCTCAAACTGTACTAAATTGGGTGATATTTCTTGAAGTCTGCCTATGTGCTAACAGAACTTCATTTTAAATAGAATATGGTTTTCATTTTTGATAAGCTGCTGAATTTTAAAGAGTTTTTGGGGCCACCAAATATTTTGGATCATGCAGAGAATATATATTGTACTGTAGTAATTTTGTATTTACATTTGTATGTGACATAATAGATGTGAATGTTAATCACTGCTTGACTATGTTAATAAAGTTGTTTAAATATAGATGTTGCATTCCAATTTTTAATGAAATACTAAAAGTTCAGGTTCAGCTTTTATTTTGCCTGACACAGCAGTGCACTCTTCTGGTTCACACCTCTAAGTTCTGAAGTCTTCTGAATAAGGATTTTCATTTTACCTGAAAGAAACTTCTTTTTTAATTTGGATAAGTTAAGGTTAGTTCAGTTTAGATACTTGATGCTCTTTGAGGGCAGGTGGGTGTAGAAATACAAAGTTTACATGAACTGAAATTAATGCCTGTTGGGTGATAACTGGTAACTGCTTTACTATTGAGAAATGGTACATTTAGTGTGGTTTTGTTTTGGAACAGCTGGTAATTGCTAAGTTTGACCAAATGGGAAAGGAAGAAAAAAACCTGCATTGCTTGTGCTATCCATAATGTGAATAAAGAGAGGGCTAAACTGAAACTATCCAGGACCTTGACCCAAAGCTTGCAGTGGTCTCAGTCTAATTTATGTAACTCTTGTGGGACCATCATAATTCAAACTACTTAAAGAGCTGTCCTTCAGTTTAGAGACTCCTGTATTAGGAAGTTACATAAAAATAGATGTACAAAACTAACAGCACTAATTCTCTGATCAGAATCCACGCATGTTGATTTGAACATACTATGTTCACTTCCAGTATGTAACAGTTGGTCAATATCAGGCCTGGAACACAAGCCCTATGAAGAGAGGCTGAAGGAGCTGGGGTTGTTTAGCCTGGAGAAGAGGAGGCTCAGGGCAGACCTCATTGCTGTCTACAAATACCTGAAGGGTGGTTGTAGCCAGGTGGGGGTTGGTCTCTTCTGCCAGGCAACCAGCAACAGGACAAGGGGACACAGTCTCAAGTTGTGCTGGGGGAAATATAGGCTGGATGTTAGGAGGAATCTCTTCCCAGAGAGAGTGATTTGCCCTTGGAATGGGCTGCCCAGGGAAGTGGTAGAGTCACCGTTCCTAGGGGTGTTCAGGAAAAGACTGGACGAGGCACTTAGTGCCATGGCCTAGTTGACTGGATAGGACTGGGTGCTAGTTTGGACTGGATGATCTTGGAGGTGTCTTCAACCTGGTTGATTCTTTGATCATGTAGAAAATTCAGACAATATCTAGCACAGATAGCTTCTATAGTGTAAAGATTAAATGCAGGAAAATTGTTACAGCTATTGCTATAATAAATTTATAATAGAAATCAATTGCTTTATACTTTTCCTGAAAGTTGCTTAGTGAAAGACTCTGATCTGCCTTCAAAAAGGGGAGAAAGCCATGAAATATCCATTAGCAGCAGTGTAGGTGTGGAGAGGCCAAGCTGGTAAGATCACTTGTTGTCTGAGCACAACAGAGACTAGATGGGAGGGAACTGGAATAAAATCGACTTTCCCCAGCTTCTCATGTTGTGGGGCACTTGATCGAACATCCTTCTGTCAGGCAAAGGTTTTTATTCCAGTTGTCCCCAGTATCCAGCTCACAGCCTGATCTTAGGCTGTGACTTCTAATTTTGAATCTGAGGTTACTTAATATGTGTATACCATAGAATCACTGAGGTTGGAAAAGACTTTTAAGCCCAACTGTAACCCAGCTACCCTCACCACTAAACTATCATGAAGTGCCACATTGACACACCTTGTGAACAGCTCCAGGACTTCACCACCTCCCTGGGCAGCATGTTCCAACAGCTCACTACTTTTTCCGTAAAGAAATGTTTCCTAATATCCAACCTCAACTGCCCTGGCACAACTTAATCCCATTTCTTCTCATCCTAGTGCCAGTTACTTGGTTACCTGGAAGGAGAGATCAACACCATCCTCACTACAACCTCTTTTCAGGTAGTTGTTGAGACCAATAAGATATTCCCTCACCCTTTTCCATAATAAACAGTTCCCTCAGTCACTCTTCATATGCTGTGCCCCAAACTCCTCAATGGCCTTGTTACTTTTCTCTGGACACACTTCAAGACTTCAATGTGTTTCTTGCACTGCAGAGCCCAGAACTGAACAGAGTCCTCAAGCCATGCCCTCACCATCGCTGAATAATACAGGGGCACAATTGCTTGCTTTCTGCTGGACACACTGTTCTTGATGGTGTTGGCTGCCTTGGCTACCTGGGCACACTGCTGACTCCTGTTCAGCCAGCAATCCACCAGCATCTGGTTTACTTGGGGTGATTAATGAGGCAGAAATTATAAAATATGTAGTTAATTTTATTTCTGGAAAGCCCTGCCCACAACTATATACTAATTAGTTAAATCTGGGTTCTAATTCGGTCAGGAAAATTTACACAAGGATGCTTATGGGCACTTTGTTCATTTAGATCCAGGGTGCTGGGAAAGAGGTAGACGATCTCTGAGCTGATTCTGGTTACTCTTGGCACAGAGGTTTGCAGAGGTGCAGGCAGGAACTTGTGCAGATGTGCAGAGAGCACTATGTTGGTGGCACTTCTTGCCACATAGTGAGGCACCTAAATGCCTTCTGGGAAACTTGAGGCACTTAAGTTTCCAGGTAGTTCGAGCCCAAAACATCAGGGCTAAGCTGGTCTGAAGCACAAGGCAGAGCAGAACACGTCCAGGAGCAGTGAGACAGAGCAGAATGTAGAGCAGACAGAGCAGCGCACACTGAGGCAGCTCCATGAGGCAGAGGCAGCAAGAGAGAAGCAGCGCAACTGCTTGCAACTTAGCTCCATTTATATTATTTGCCTGAGTGCAATGGCTTCTTTGGCCACAGAGATTCACCGATCAAAATGGCATTTGCAAAACTGACCACATTAGGTGAAAGCAGGGCTTGTTCATCCTTATTGGACAAGACACCAGCAAGTACCTAAACACCTGTTTATCACTTTGGGAGCGGATATAATAGCGCAAGCCTTTGTTTTCCTCCTGCCCTTGCTTCCCGTATCAGCAGAAGGGTGCGGCATGCCAGGACATCTAATAGGCCTATTAGCCTTCCAGGATAGCATCCCCAGGTCCTTATGCACAGGGCTGCTTTTGTCCTCCACCAGCTTGCAGTGTTGCTTGGAGTTGTGAACAAAATTTAGAACCCAGCACTTACATCTTAAACCTCATCTCACTGGCCTCAGCCAAATCTCTCTTCATTGCCTTCCTACCATAAAGCAGGTCGACATTCCTCCTCAAGTTAGCATGATCTGCACACTTCTTGAGGGTGCACACAATCCCTTTTATTTAAATTGCTGATGAAGATGTTAAAGAGAATTAACCAAGTACTGAGCCCTGAGCCACAGTGCTTCTTGCCAGCCACTAACTGGATCTAACTGTGTTTATCCCAACTCATAGAATGAATCATAGAATCATAGAATGGTTTAGGTTGGAAGGGACCTCAAGGATCATCCAGCTCCAACCCCCTGCCATAGGCNCCAGCAACTCTTTGAGCCTGGCTGTCCTGTCAGTTTTTAATCCAGCATAGTCCACCTGTCTATATCATGGGCTACACCTTTCTCGAGGAGAATGCAGTGAGAGATGGGGTTGAAGTCCAGAGAGATAATGTCTACAGTTGTTCCCTCATTCCCTAGGCAGGTCACCCAGTCACAGAAGGTCATGGAGGTCAAGCAGGACCATGCTGGTCATGAACCCATGCTGGCTGGGCCTGATCCCAGCATTATCCTGCACTTGCCACGTGAGCACCCCCAAGGTGAACTGCTTCATAATCTTCCCTGCACTAAGGTCAGGCTGGCAGGCCTCTAGTTTCCTGGACTATCCTTTGGTCTTCTTTTGTAGATATGCAAACAGGAGTGGGTGGTCAGATTTCAAAACTGCTAAGGATTGAACTTTGACTATAGGTCATGCTATTTCCTTAAAAAATGAAAATAATACCTATTTTAGAGATGTACTTGAATGAAAAGGCAATTTGAGTAGGAGCATTTTGCATCAAATGTATGTATGTTAAGTAGATGTTACTAGCTTTCATTATCCCAGAATGACTCAAAATGAAGCATACTACTTAAAGTATTCATCTGTAAACTGTGCTTCTTTCAGAAGCATTTACCCTTGTTCTGTATAAAATGAGCAGTGCCTAGCACCACAACTTCCCAAAAGACACCCGAACGTTCATCTGAATAATGGAGGACTTTAAATGCTGCTGTTTCCAGTTATGAGTCTACTTTTCAAGGAAAAGAGATGCAATAATGCTGCAGAGATATTAACAAATACATGTGTGATTGATGGCATATAAGGAATTCTTTTTGAATTGTAGTTTTTCATGAGGTTTTGTGACACCAATTTTTTTTGCCAGACTTCCATCTGAATCATCGAAGTGAACAGAGGGATGTATTTGGTAGCGTCAGGCATAAGCTGTTTTATTTTTTGTCAAGTCATAATATGGAAATAAACCATTTTGAACTGTTACACTGATTGCTTTACCTATTTTTCTTAATGTCCTTTGGCTAAATGGATTGTCGTAAATTTTCTCAATTAAGTATATAAGACAGCTTAAAGTCTTCCCCTATGTTTACAGCCTAAAGGTGAATTTGGATGTCTAAGTAGCACAGTAATACTATAACATACCAAAATTTCAAAATGTTCCATTCTTTCTCCCTGAAAGATCAACCAGGTTGGAAGAGACCTCC
>WAAF01006970.1:5130-15725 GCA_013400475.1 Tricholaema leucomelas
TAAAAATTAACCAGCTTTCTTGGGCACCTTTACCTTCCAGAACCTTAGCCCATGGGATTTCTGCAAGCATGTGTCTGAAGAGCACAAAGTTAGCTCTGAAGAAGTCCAGGGCTGGAATTCTATTTGTTGGTCTGATTCTACCCTGTAGAATACTAAACTCCACCATGTCATGATCACTGTCCCCAAGGCTGTTCCTGACCTTAATGTCGTCAACCAGTCTCTCTTTATTAGTTAATACAAGGTCCATCCAGCAGTGTACCTCTCCTTGTTGGTTCCTCCACTACCTGCATCAAGAAATTAGCATTGATACACTGCAAGAGCCTTTTGGGCTGTGTGTACCTGGCTGTGTGATCTTCCCAGCAACTATCAGGGTGACTGAAGTCTCCCGTGAGCACCAAGGAGTTAGCTCTAGAGGCTACCTCCAGTTGTCTGTAGAAAGCCTCATCAACAACTGCCTCTTCGTCTGGTGGTCTATAGTATACCCCTACAACAATTTCATCTCCTTTTCCACATCTCCTAATCCTTACCCACATCTCCTAATCCTTACCTACAAGCTTTCAACCTGTTCTGCCCCCTGCCTTGGGCAGAACTCAGAGCATTTCAGTTGCTCTCTCACATAGAGGGCAACTCCCCCACCTCGTCTTGCTGGTCTATTATTTGGGAACAGTACATTGCCATCCATGACAACATTCCAGTCGTGGGAGCTGTCCCACCATGTTTCAGTGATGGCAATAATATTGTAGTCATTAAGCCTAACACGGATCTCCAGCTCCTCCTGCTTATTCCCCATGGTCCCTGCATTGTTGTATAAGCATTTCAGGGAATTAGTCCATTAGCTTCCACTCATGCTGTCCTGCCATTCCTAGCCCATTCCATAGGCCCCATCCTAGCAGTAAGCTCTGCATGTGCTGATTCCTCATTGCTTGATCCCCGTGTCCCATCTCTGCAAGATTTAAAGTGTTCTCATGTGTCCCCCATGTGCTGCAGGGTAATAGGCTGAAGGCTCCTGTTAGCCTCCCTCCCTGTTATGCCGTATCTTGCCTCTTCTCCAGCACACAACTATCTACCTTCCCCGTGTCACCAGTGGAGCTGCCAGTGGTGCTGACACATGGCCTCACAATTGTCTCAGGCTTGCTTGTGGTAAGCCTGGCTTCCACCCTCCCCCACTTCCAACCTAGTTTAAAGCATGGTTAATTATCCCATTAATGATTGGGAAAGATTGACTAAATGGCTTCATATCAAAAGAGGACAATATTTACTATGAGTGCAACTAGGACGGCCACTTTCCATAACCACATATGAAATCATTATTTCAGTCTGTCCCCAGTGTAGGATTAGGCTGCAGGCCAATCATCTGAACCTAGCACTACCCCAATATACCCACCATTACAAAAGTCTCTGGAACACCTGGCAAGTGGATTATTTGGGACATCTCAAGCCATCACATGGGAAGAAATACATACTGGTTGGTGTAGAACTGGTCTATGGCCTAACCATGGCCACTGTCACCAGTATAGCCTCAGGAACTAAAACAACTGAGGTTCTCAAATACTGATTTAGCATCCTGCCAATGCCTGAGTGCATCTAGATTGCACATCACTGCAAGCTCAGTTCAAGACTGGGCATGCAGTAAGGGCGTTAAATGAGTGTTCCATATCCCATGTTGTCCCTAGATGAATGGCATTGTAGAGAGAACAAACGGCCTGATAAAGAGGTATGCAAATGTCTCCAAATGTGGCTGGGATACATGTTTGGCTCTAGCATTCTTTTCTGTCAATAATCATTGGGCAACTTCTGGCACCCCAAGACTAAAGCCTTCTGTCCAGCCGAGCCAATAATAGATGCTGACCATGTGCCATGAGGGAAAAAGGATAAATTCTTGTCCCAGATTCAAGTGGGCCAACCTGTGTTGATTATAATGCCCCCTATAATGGCTGTGCCCATGACACTGAGTAATCCCAGGGGCTTATATGCCTGGGAAGCCCTGGATGCCAATGGAAGGACCCACTGCATCAGTGTGTGGTGGATTGTTCCCGATTATTAATGAATATGCTTGATTGCTACACACTGAGGCTAGTTTTGTCTCCTACAGGATGAAGCCTAGATTGAGGACTTGGTTCTGGTGAATTGACCAGCACCTGGAACAGGGAGAAACAGCTCCACAGAGACAAAGGCACATCAACAGAGTGGCAGATGGACAACCATCACTTGGACCCTGAGGAGGCAACCTCCAAGCCAAGGGCTTAAAGCAACAACTGCTCTGCTAATGGACTTTGTAATGGACTCTGTGTTGAGCAATTACTGTTTATTCAGTTATGTGTAGCATTTTTTAATACAGTTTTAAAGATCATGTTACTGTGTTTTGTATGGGAAGGGATAACCCACAAGTAACATACACATTTCACTGAACTGCA
Organism: Tricholaema leucomelas; assembly: GCA_013400475.1. NCBI lineage: Eukaryota > Metazoa > Chordata > Aves > Piciformes > Lybiidae > Tricholaema lacrymosa > Tricholaema leucomelas. Next base: position 7,545 of record WAAF01006970.1, read on the forward strand.
AAGGGTAATTTCCCATCATTTGAAACTCCTAGATAGATTCTGTCCACTGCCAATGGGGTGGACTGTAGAGGAAGAGCCCCCAACCCCCCCCCATTTGCTTTCTCCTTCCCCCTTACAGGTCTGAATGAGGAAAAGTGGAACAGTGCAAAAAGGAGACAGACATGCCCATGCCTTGTGAGTTTCCCATGCTATAGAATCACACACTGGAATTCTATAGCCTGGGTAGTTCGTGCTCAATATTTAATGCCAATGGGCACATTCATCTGTAGAGATAATAAATGGAGTCGTGACAAAGCATATGTGTTTTTGACTCCTGTCATCTGGACCCTGTCTGCATGCCAGACTGAGCTGCCGCTGTGTTGCTGTTTCCTGATACGTGCAGTCAATGTGCTATCAGCTAAAGCACACCTATGCTGCAAACTTGCAGCACCCTTGTGGGTCCAGGGGGCTGCAGTGCTGGTCACTTTGTCCCATTCTTTGTGCCTCCACATGCATATTATATTTGCAGTTCTGCGGGCTGATTCCTGCATTTCAAAACCACATGAAATTCTCCACTCTCACACACTGGCTTCATGAGTAGAATTTAACCCTTTGGCTTATCTTTTCCAGATTTTCCAGGGTTTTGCCTGCTGTCTTTATAGTGGTTGAAAAGCTGCTTGTGGCTTATTTCTTTTCCAACTTTTTGAATGTTCTAAATTGATTGTTAATATTAATATCTCTCCATTGTGGCTAACAGCCAAATATCCAGAATCTGTACATTTTGTATATGTATTTTGGGATGCAATATTTCTGAATTCATTTATATATGTATTTTATATATATCAATATATAAAATTCTGGCCTCAAATACTAATATTCATAATTAATAACCATAATAATGCCCTAAACTGCACAACCTTCAGGTGGAGCTGCAACACTGTAGTGCAGAATGGGATAGTCTCCTCCTTTGATAAGCTGGTTATACTGTGCTACATGTACCTCAGGACACAGCTGGCCCTTTTGCCTGCTACAGCACACTACTGACATGAGTAAAACTGCTTGTCTTTCCAGAAAGAAAATTAGACAACAGCTCCACCATCATTATTCCACATCTTGAACATTCTGATAATGCACAGATAACTTAGTAAAATACCAGTTCCTGAAGGAAAAGAATTCACATAAAAACAGTGTAACTGACAATAGGTAAAGACCACTGAATGTCAGCTACTATGTCAGACTGAAAAGCAGCACCAATCACATAACAAAAAAGGGAAAACTGTAATTCAACTCTACTGAACAAAAGAAGTTAATCTTTTAGCTGTATAGTTGATAATTTTTTGTTAGCACTCTTTATTTTTATCTCAATTATTTGTTTCAAGTTTCAGAGACAAATCATCAATCATAAGGGATTCCATTACAAATCAATGCAAAAAATATGATCATGCAGCTAATGACAAACACTGAATAAGTTTCTGTATCATGAAGCTGTAGAGTTGCTGTTTGCCATGTACAGTTCTCTACAGTCAGAGTCTTAAACTCTAAAACAAATTTAACAAAGTTTTCTTATTTTATCAGTAACTATTTAATTCCTGGGTGCTTCTGCTTCCTGTACAATTGTCACAAATTTTTTAAACGTTTGCTGTGTTGTAGGCTTACAAATTTCCTATGCTAAGTGTTCTATGGTAGACACTAGATTATTAAATATATCTGGGTAGCATGGTACAATTTCTTATGTAGCATAAGAAAGAAAAAAAAAAAACCCAAACAATCAAGTGATTTGCACAAGCACACATGATAGGTTAGTAGAAAAGTCAGAACAGAATCCAGACCTACAGATTAGAGCAAAACTCTAAATCCACCATGAAATCATGAAAGCATAAGTAATTGCTTGTAATGCTATTCTATTAGTTTGAAAGTTTTTCCTTTTTATGAGGTAGTTCTCTCTTTCAAATATTCATTAGCATTCTACGTGAGCATTTACCAATTGGTGGTTATTGCTTATACAGTACAGTATCAGGGAGAAACAATGAACTGTGTAACGAATAGAAAGCTGGTTGGAAGAGACCTCAAGGATGAATTATTAGGAAAATACATCCTCCTTGCCAAGAAAGTTCAAGATGCTGTAGTACCAGCAAACAGAAAACCACCCAGAAGGGAAGCAAGACAGCAACTAATCTCTGTCTTTAGGTCAATACCCTAACACCTTGTAAAGCAAAAAGAATTGACTTATGAAACCCAGAGGTGATTTCCCTGTCTTACTGTAATAAGAATGTGCTGGTCTTCAAATACTCAAGCGAAAAATAACATGAAAGAAAAAGCCAGACAGAGAGGGATCTGGGGGTGCTGATTGATACCTGCCTGAACATGAGCCAGCAGTGTGCCCAGGTGGCCAAGAGAGCCAGTGGCATCCTGGCCTGCATCAGGAATGGTGTGGTCAGCAGGAGCAGGGAGGTCATTCTGCCCTTGTACTCTGCACTGGTTAGACCACACCTTGAGTACTGTGTTCAGTTCTGGGCCCCCCAGTTTAGAAGGGACATTGAGATGCTTGAGCGTGTCCAGAGAAGGGCGACGAGGCTGGTGAGAGGCCTCGAGCACAGCCCTACGAGGAGAGGCTGAGGGAGCTGGGATTGTTTAGCCTGGAGAAGAGGAGGCTCAGGGGTGACCTTATTGCTGTCTACAACTACCTGAGGGGTGGTTGTGGCCAGGGGGAGGTTGCTCTCTTCTCTCAGGTGGCCAGCACCAGAACAAGAGGACACAGCCTCAGGCTGCGCCGGGGGAAGTTTAGGCTCGAGGTGAGGAGAAAGTTCTTCACTGAGAGAGTCATTGGACACTGGAATGGGCTGCCCAGGGAGGTGGTGGAGTCGCCGTCCCTGGAGCTGTTCAAGGCAAGGTTGGACGTGGCACTTGGTGCCATGGTCTAGCCTTGAGCTCTGTGGTAAAGGGTTGGACTTGATGATCTGTGAGGTCTCTTCCAACCTTGGTGATACTGTGATACTGTGATACTGTAATTCAACCACTTTTACACTAAGGGCAAACACCACCATACTTTGTCTAGATACATGCTACATCCACAAACCTTGACTGACCAGATAACATGTAAACTTTGCTGGCCATTTTCTACCTGGGAGAGAGAGAAAGCAGTGTTATCCCCTTCTGAATTTTCCTTGTCCAGGAAGGAAGATTGGATTTCTTTATTACTTCTAAATTTTATATAGTTGTAAATACATTTTGTAAATACATTTAAATATGTTTTGTATAAATGCTTGTAAATTTAGCTTTGCTGTAAAATATAGCTTTAGCTTTATATCTTCCAAGCCATCTCAGCTGGCCTGGTAAATTTTAATTCTGTGAAGGTAAAGTTCCCAACCCACCACAAGCTCTTACCTACTTCCTTGCAAATTATAATTGTTTAAACTTTGATATATATAATATTTAAGAAACATTTTTTTAGAAGTTTAATCTGATGACACAGACACACATAAAATTCTGCAACCACAGATAAAATTTCAGTTGGTGAATTGTACCTAAGCTGCTTAAAGTAACTTTAATCAATTTACCTGTCAAATATCACTATGATCATGTTATGTAATTATTGTTGTGGAATATGAATATTAATACGATTATTGTGATTTATTAATACAGAGCTATTTCCTTATTTACAAAGTCTTTTATACTCAGTTGTGCAAATAGATTACAGACTGTGTACAGTGCATAGAGCAGTATTCAATAATTTAGCAAAACCTGCTGTGCTAGTTTGAGGCTAATTGGAATATTTTAATGAGAGAAATTAGATCATTGGTTATAAAAGAAAAATAATGATAAAGTCTATATCATTCATGGGTTTGCTAATAGGGATAAAGAGCCAAAAGGTAAAGAATTTGTCCCTCTTTGCTCTGGGGTGCTTCTTCTCTTTGCTTCTCCTTTGCTCTGCTCTAGTATCTTCCACTAACAGTAACAAGTAAGCTCTGTTTTTTTGTTTTTTCTGTCTTGCAGAGAGAAATGGTGGCTTTGAGTCCCTTCTGGGCAGTTTCTTTGTCCAAGAGGGAATCTGGATTTCTGCATTATTTCTAAATTGTATAGAACTAGTCAGATGATTGTGTATATATGCTTGTAAATTTTGCTTAAATATAGCTTCATCTTAATTCCAACCTGTCTGAACTGGTCTGGTAAATTTTGATAGTGGGGGGTATAAGTTCCTAACTCACCATATTTTAATATTTGGTGTGTAAACATTGGGCCAGGTTGGCTGATTTATTAATAATCAATTCCTGAAGCTAAGATGAAGCTATGATGGCTCACCTGGCATTTGGTTTACCCAGTGATATTGTGGATATTTTACCAATGGACAGCATCAAATTTTATATACTTGGATGATATATACTAAAATTTCTATGAAAAGGAGTGAAATCCATGTTTGCAAAGGTTGGTAATTATTGTTTTGGTTGGATGGGCATTAATTCCACTGCTTTTAAAAGTACCATTGTTGTTAATGTTTCATATAATTTGAGTTGGTTCTCCTGTGAGTGAAGGAAAGTTTGTGAACAACTGGAAAATCGTGTTTTTAAAAATAATACTGTTGTATGCCTTTTATGTTTAATTCTGGTCCTTGTAATTGTAATAATAAAGCTGTTTGTAGCTTGATGTGTAGAAAAAAACATGTAATCCTACTTTAAGAAGACATTTCACAGTCCATGCAGACAGCAGAGAAGCAGAACTTCTGAGACTAGTCAGACAAGATTACTAGGCAACCAACGTCAGAACGGTATAAACAATAGTTGGGGGGGGCGGTCAGCAACTTGATCGGAGCAGGGATTCTGCTGTTAAGGGGGAAATTTCAGCTGCAGCCATGACTAGTGAGGCATGGACACTTCCACTCACAGCTGCTGGAATGGAAATGAGTCCAGCAGAAGTGGCAAAGTCTTCCACGAGCTCACTCATTCCTAATAAGGAGGCAGGCAGCCAAGCAGCATCTGGCTCTGCCAATCCAGCTGTGGCTGTGGCTAAGGCTGATGCCACGCCAGTTTCCACTACTCCTAAAAGTGCTCCTGTTCTGCTTCCCAGGAAGGCAAAACAGAAAACAAATTTGGTGTCTTTCTATGATGAGGCCACAGCTACAATGGACAGGGGAAGGGCAACTGATGTCATCTACCTAGACCTCAGTAAAGCATTTGACTCTGTCCCACACGACATCCTAGTCACCAAACTGGAAAAACACAGATTGGATGGGTGGAGCACTCACTGGATAAGGAATTGCCTGGATGGTCGCATGCAGAGAGTGGTGATCAACAGCACAATGTCCACCTGGCGACCGGTGACAAGTGGTGTTCCTCAGGGGTCAGTGCTGGGACCAGTGCTCTTTAACATCTTTGTCAGTGACATGGACAGAGGAATTGAGTGCACCTTCAGCAAGTCTGCAGATGACACCAAGCTGTGTGGCACAGCTGACTTGCTGGAGGGCAGGGATGCCATCCAGAGGGACCTGGACAGGCTGGAGAGGTGGGCCCAGGCCAACCTCATGACGTTTAACAAGGCCAAGTGTAAGGTCCTGCACCTGGGTCGGTGCAATCCCAGGCACAGATACAGGCTGGGTGATGAATGGCTGGAGAGCAGCCCTGAGGAGAAGGACCTGGGGGTCTGGGTCGACGAGAAGCTCAACATGAGCCGGCAGTGTGCACATGCAGCCCAGACAGCCAACCGTGTGCTGGGCTGCATCAAGAGAAGTGTGGCCAGCAGGGCAAGGGAGGTGATTCTCCCCCTTTACTCTGCTCTCGTCAGACCCCACCTGGAGTACTGTGTGCAGTTCTGGAGCCCCCAGCACAAGAAGGACATGGAACTGCTGGAGCGAGTCCAGAGGAGAGCCACGAAGATGATCAGAGGGCTGGAGCACCTCTGCTATGAGGACAGGCTGAGAGAGTTGGGGCTCTTCAGCCTGGAGAAGAGAAGGCTTCGAGGAGACCTTATAGTGGCTTTCCAGTATCTGAAAGGAGCCTACAGGAAGGCTGAGGGACTACTTACAAGGTGTAGTAATGTCAGGATGAGGGGTAATGGGTTTAAACTGGAAGAGGGGAGATTTAGACTGGATGTTAGGAGGAAGTTCTTTACAGTGAGGGTGGTAAGACACTGGCACAGGTTGCCCAGGGAGGTTGTGGATGCTTCCTCCCTGGAGGCATTTAAGGCCAGGCTGGATGAGGCCTTGAGCAACCTGCTTTAGTGGGAGGTGTCCCTGCCTATGGCAGGGGGTTGGAGCTGGATGATCCTTGAGGTGCCTTCCAACCTAAACCATTCTATGATTCTATGAAAACAGACAAATATGTGTTAGATGATCCTCTAGAGCAGGAGTCCTCAAACTTTTTAAACAAGGGGCCGATTCACTGTGCCTCAGACATTGTCGAGGGCCAGACTATGGTTTGGAAAAAAAAATGAACAAATTCCTATGCACGTTGCACATATTTTATTTGTAGCAGTTGTCCTGTAGTCCTATATACCCCAAAATTCCTCTCCCTCTGTGGTTTGAATGGGAGAGGAAAAGGCATGAAAAGACCTGTTCTCCCACCCCAGCCCTGCAGGCATGAAGAGGGGCAGCAAGGGACCCTTCTGGCACGAGGGGTGCCCTGTGCAGTGCCCGCGCTGGAATCAGCTGGGGATTGGCTGTGGTCTTTGCGCCTAGGAAGTGGTAAGTCAGCTCTTTTGTCTAGGAAGGATATAAATATTGAGGGGACTTCCCGCCTTGGAGTTCATTTCTGCCTTAGAGTTCTCCCCTGCCTGCATAGCTTCTGCACAAGGAGCCCTTGATGCTCCGAAAGACAAGCCCCTGAGGGACAGGGCTGTCTGCTTTGGACACTTCACCTTAAGCACCCCCTTTATGCAGCTTTATAGCTCTTAACGACCCTCGGAGGCTTCTGAAAGACCCGAAGGGACAAGCATTTGGACCACCCTTCCATTCAAGCTAGCCTGAATCATCCGTGAGTAACTTTGGCTCAACCTTATATTAATAAGGGGGATGCTATATTTAATAGCTTAAGCCTTTTCCAACTTCTGACTTCCAAAATAGTCAAGTCTACCTAAGGTATCTGTGTAGATCTTCTCAGCCAACTGAACCTGCTAATTAAAACTAAATTAATTTTTGCATATATTTTTTATATAAATTCCTGACTCTGCCACATTAATTCCCTGCCTCCATAACAGTAGTGCACAAAAACCAAGAAAAAAAAATGCAATATTTAAAATTAAGAACAATTGTAATCAACAAAACCAAATAAAATTTCAGTGTGAACTATGGGCCTGCTTTTGGCTAACGAGATGGTCAGTCTTAGGTTCCATATTTGTCACTGCTAATTGTAGCAAGTGATGCAAGTCTGGATCTGACTGGAGATTTCAGATGTTTCCGTCAGGAAAAAGTGTGCTTACAGACAGATCCTGCCAAAGATGACTGCAATTTTGAGTGCATCGTTCCTGAAATTATGACATGTTTCTGAGGGGAAAGATGCATAGAAATTAGTAAGGCTGCTTGATTTGAATGCATCTTTCAGCGAGTCACAAGTCTGTAGTTCGGCCAATTCCACTTGGTAAATCGGATCAACAGTTTCAATGTCAACAGAAAATGGTTTCTGGAAAAGCTGTATGTCCTGATCATGGAGATGAAGCTCTTTAAATCTAATTTGAAACTCCTTTTGCAAGATTTTTAGTACATCCATACATGTTTTGTTTGGGAATGCAACTGCTGGTTTTTCTGCAGACAGGTTTTGAGTTGTGAGGAGATTGAAGAAGTTTTCCTCCTTTACTTGGTTAATTTGACTTGAAATGCCTTCACATGTGAATACCTATCACAGATGAGCTTTCCTTGAAGTTGGACATTGAAATTGTTGAGTAACTCTGTTACATCTGTCAGCAACGCAAGGTGCCATTTCCATTCTGCATCTTTGGGCTCTAGTACTTCTTTGTTTTTAGAAAGCATTAAATCATAAACCTGTGTAAGTCATAAAATAATTTCAAAACTCTCCCTGAATTCAGCCAATGGACTTCTGTGTGGTACAGAGTATCTTCATAGGCAACATTTAGCTCAGACAGAAATTCCTGAAATTGTCTGTGGTTTAGTGCATGAGCTCTAATGAAGTTAACACAAGAAACCACATTTTTCGTGACAGAGTCCAGCTTCAGTGATTTAAAACATTTTGGTGGATGATGCAGTGTATGGCTACTGGA
>WAAF01006974.1:1414-15735 GCA_013400475.1 Tricholaema leucomelas
CAGCCTACTATCCACCAGTACCCCCAGGTCCCTTTCCTCCTGGCTGCTCTTCAGCCACTCTGTCCCCAGCCTGTAGCGTTGCTTGGGGTTGTTGTGGCCAAAGTGCAGAACCCTGCACTTGGCCTTGTTAAATTTCATCCCATTGGCCTCTGCCCACCCATCCAGCCTGTCCAGGTCCCTCTGCAGGGCTCTCCTGCCTTCCAATGGATCAACACCTGCTCCTAGCTTGGTGTCATCCGCAAACATTATGATGCTGGACTCAATAAAATCTGGAAGCACTAGTTGCATCATCCCTCCATCTTATTGATACAGATTAAAACCATCAGTGTTATGTCTTGTGAGCTCAGTAAGATCTTTCTTAACAGTTTCTTCAAATGAAATAACACTTGATATCAGTATTTGTACTTGGCACACATTTACCTATTCTCATGACTTTTAAAATACATATTTCACAAAAATGTTGCTTTGAAGTTACTATCAAAAGGTATTTTAAAGTGCCACATTAAAAACAAAAGACTGCAAATTATGAGTGGAATAAATGCCATGAAGAAACAAACCCAAGTTCCTCCTGAAGTCAAAATCATCCTATAATAGTTTCCCCTTCTTCTTAACCTGTGTTCTTCTATTCCTCTCTAACATATTGTACTATTCATGTGCCACGATTCTTACGTGTCCTAATGATATTTATTTCATATAGCTTGAGAATAACTATGAGTCAAGCATGTGGGGAAATTTTAATTGATGTTAATTTTACATTTAGATCATGCCTGTATATGCATGTATAAATAATTATATAACATTCTGGAGTTACAGATATTTTTAGCCAAAAAGTAAAAAATTCCAAGTCTCAATCTGGGAAGAAAGCATCTCATCTTGGAGAGCTGGGAAGTGGCCGTTGCACCGTTTAAAACTCAGGCGGTTTATTGTATCACAGGAAAGGGCAGGGAAGAGAAAGCTCAAAGTTCTAATTTCTGTCACAACGTTTTTTTTTTGAAGTGTGTTTCAATAACAATTACCACAGATGCAATAAGAAAGTTTTCCATTTGGGAGCCCTGCTTGGTAGAGAATGATAAGCCAAGACATTCTCCTTTCCCACAACCCTCTCAACATGACTCTCCCTGGGCTATGTCATTGCACCACCAAGCACTGCTCATCAGAGAATCAATGATTCTCAAGCTGTACAGGGAACAGAAATCATATTCCTCTACCTCACAGTACACCATGTCTCAGCCTGGGCTTTTTCTTCCATGGTATACAATGACTGAAGGTAGAATTTATATGATCAAATGTAGGTGTCTACTATGGGATAATTATTTAGACTCTTTATGATCAGTAAAGCAAGTAGGTAACTTTGAGGGTGAATTTCATCTTAAACTTGGGATACAGAAGTGTATCTGATGAATTGCATCCTAAAAGTGTCTATTTTTCACCACAACTTATATATAGTTGTCTAGCTTGTGGATAAATGTCAACCACCTACCCGCTTACCTAGAAATATAGATGGATGGTAAGTTTCAAACATAGTAGGTCAGAGGGTATTTTCATTAAATATTCTGAAAGTCAAACTTCAATTCTGTCTAAACAACATTTTAAGTTCTTAAGTGCTCTATTTGCTCTAGTTTTAGCTAACTAACCTCCTTACATGCTTCTGAAAATCTTTGCACATGTCAATCCTCACCCTTCAAAATCTGGTTCCTAAAATCTTAAGTCCAATTCTAAGTAAATTCTAAATTCCTAGGCTGCTACCAAAAAGATTACTTCTTGATACAACAATTTTGCAGATAGATTAATAAGTGCTCCAAGATTTTTTTCATAGAATTTATTTCATTTTCCCCTTAATAAAAAGCAGACATCTGAAAACTGGAAGCTGATTAATTCTTAGTTCTGCTGAACAGCACTCTTTCTGCCTCTGTTTCTTAAGAAAACCCTGTGCACACAAAGATCTTTCTTTAGAGATGCTTTGAAATCTTTGTTAAAACAGAAATTGCATTCATTCTCTTTAAAACATGGGTAGTTAAAGGGAATAAAAATGTATTACTGGACATTTTTCTGAAGTATTACCAAAATGCAAAAATTCGTTGGCATACTGAGGTTGGATAATATATAGGAGAGAAAACATCACAAGAATATTCTAGGGTTTGTTTTTTTCTGATTTTCAAATCATAACATTAACATTTTGGAATATTTTAAAACATATTTACTTTTAAAACTATTTTTTCCTATAATTATGACCCATAAAGACAATTTCTTAGAGCTGAATAAAAATATGCACTATGAAAACGAGTTATGCTTATTTCATTATGACACTAATAGACGTTAAAAAAAAAAATAAATGAAGGAAGCTTTTAGAGTATTTTTCAATTTTTTAAAATGAATCTTGCTGGATTGCATAATTGATAACAGTTTTAATATTTTTCCTGAAGGTTACTATTGTCATAGGAACTGTTTCTGTAGTCTGGTATTGCTATCTCAAAAGTACTGCAAAGGAGAAGTTACAGCATAGAAAACCTGGAAATTTCCTTCTTTTTTTTTTGCCTCCTGCTCCTATACTGCATTAACTTACTCCCAGGGTATGCCATCAACCTCATTTCTATTGCAAAAAGCAGAAGCAGTGCCAGGGGAGGATGATGCTCAGCCACTGTGCAGCTCAGAAGTACCAGAATCTGTGATTTTTGGAGGGTTGGGAAAAGCATTAGAGAGACACCATGGGAGAACAGAGTATCAACCACAGATTAGCAACACATGAAGCATCATGCAAAAGACTGGCTTTGTCTCTGTGTTAGCGCTGGGACTGGAACAAGATGCTACAGCAGCAGCTGGGGATGCTGATAGACCTACAGTGCTTACTACAGAAATTCAATCACAAACTTCAAATTTTGTTAGCTGTCCCTGACTCTAACTCCCATCAATCAGTGGCAGAAATAGCATATGAACCTGTGTGTATTTCTTGCTTTCATTTGAAAATAATGTATTTATAGTATTCCATTAATGTATTTTAATAAGCATTGCTTTGGGACAGTATGCCTGCCAATTTATGTTTATGAGACTGTCAACAGAATTTACATGCCTAAGAAAATATGATACAACATTGCCAAAGCAGGGACTGCCTGTCAAATGTGGTTGTCATGGAGAAATGAGCCATAGGAAAGCTCAGACATAAAGTGGCACACAGAGAATGCCAGGGATTTTTGATTCTCCTTGTTGAGCTCAATATTTATTTCAGTAAAGGAAGGGATAAGGAAATAATGAAATTGTTAGACATATCGTGCCGTCATTTTTATTTAGAACTGTCCATTGAAGCCATCGCAATACAAAACCACCACAACAAAGTTCTTGCATTCTGTTTTGTGCTTTACAACCAGATTTTAGCAGTTTAAATTTTGCTTGGCAAGGCCATAACCCACCATGGAAGACAGCAAATCAGTGACTAAAGGGCATTTCTGAAGTGCGCCTTTGAGCTGCCTCATTACTGGCCACTGGATTTGTTCTCATGAGCTTTGAGAGCTGGTATTAATTAGAAGGCTCCAAAACCAAGCTCAGGACTCTGACTCATGCTACAGTGTGTCAAGATTTTGGAGACATTTGAGGACCTTTGTGAATCTGTGTGTTCAATATGAACACTGAACAATCTGGGATTTCAGAGAAAAATGAAAATTCTTATTCAGTCTGACAAAGCAGACAACGCAGTGTCTGTGAGATACTGGCACTGACACCAACTTGATGTGTCAAGGAGAAAGGAGGTAGCTGTGTGCTCTGAAGCTGTTCCCCTTATCATAATCTTAATTACTCCAGGGAGAAGATTAGATGTTGCTTGTTATTTACAGTTGATTCATAAAATGGTGATTATATAATGAAGGAAAATATTGAGGGTAATATCTCTTCAATTTCAAAACTCTCTAGGTGTAACTAATTCTCCCTAACTTTATCTCAATAAAAAATTATTATCAAAACCTAAGTTATTCATCTAGGCTTCCTAGATGAATAACAGAGAGATACAGGCTTCTTGAGATAGTGATTCATGATGATGTAAATTAGGTGAAATCATTCCTTCCCAAAAACTCTTCCTTCCTTCAGTGGCATACTGAAGATACCCTAGAAAGAGATCTGGCATTTAGAAGATTGAAATTCTGAGGATTAAAGGTCACCCTGAGCAAGGGCTGATACCTGTCATGTGGGCATAGGCTTGCAGTCTGAGGTCATGTTTATGTCCTTAACTTGCTTCAGCTCCAAAGAGATTAAAGATCAGTCTGCTGCTTCTTTCTTTTGTATCCAGGGCAACTTCAAATTGCTGATGACCTCTGTAGGAAACCTTGACCAAGCAGCAAACCCAGATGAATCAATAATAATGTGCCATTGACCTGGACCACACATAAATAATTAGCATCCATTCTTTGTGGAGTACACCTGTTTTCCAGGTACTCTGCACATATCTTTTTTTCCAGCCTAACAACCAGCTATCAATCAATCAGTTGGTGGTTGAATTGACCTGCATTTTCCTCCACGTACCTCCTGTACATTGTGCCAAATGAAATTCATGTGTGAGCTGGAAAAATCTATCCAATATTTGCAGGCAAGAAAAGTTAATATTTGCCTTATTTTGAGGTTGAATACACCCCTGAGTATGAAGCCGAGCATTGTTCATCATAGTTGCATTAAATATCTAACCAACAAGTTATTGTAAATGGTAAGAAATATGGAACATTTATCCCATACTGTATAACTTTTGCAAGATGTAATGGTCTGCTAGCACATTATAGGTACACTTGAATAATTTATTTATTATATTCCATTAGTGTATTTTAACAAGCATTGCTGTGGGACAGTATGCCTGCCAATTTATGTTTATGAGGCTGTCAAGATAATTTACATGCCTATGAAAATAAACAACATTGCCAATGCAGGGTCTGCTTGTCAAATAATCTTGTCAGGAAGAAATGAAACACTACTGAACTGTAAAGTAAAGCATATTCATTATTACTGGCTACACAGATTCTAGGTGACACAATGAAATACATTTATGCCATTTTTCATGCATCATATGAATAAAAAAATAAGGGACTGGGGTACTTCAGGCTGCCATATATTGTACTGTATAAAACAGATTTAGCACTCCATCACTCTTGTTTCCTCAAAATAATAACACTACTAATAACAGTATGAAAAAAAAAAAGGAATACCCAGGCACTAGTAACATTAGTGGGTAAAAAGAAATGTATTATTCTTCTGGAAAACAGACTGCTACACAAAATCATGACTACTTCACAACGGTTAAGCTGAAATAAAATAGCTGCAGAGCTGTCTAGGACTGAAAAAAATTACTGGGAAGAGTTCATTCAGGAGTTCTGACTAGATAATTATTGAGCTGCGCTGACAAACTCTACACTTCCCTGGCAATTACACCTTCCGGGCCACAGCTTTTAGAATAATTTAAAGCACTGAGATTTAGAATCTTGTTCTCATAATTCCCCAAAGACAGCTAACCCTGCATTCCCTTCTCCAGGAGACAAAAAACACAGAGAGAAACTTTACTCTCCTCCAAATTATCCCTAGGCATGACACTGTCCTTGGAAACAGCCTCAGAGATTAAATGTATCTTGGCAGAAAAGGTTACCCCGAATAATCCCAAAGCAGAGAAAGAAATCTCCCAGTCATGTCTCTAGAAAGATCACTGTTACTGGCAAGCAATAAAAATTACTTCAGAGAAAAACAGATGAGAGGCATACAAAGGGGAGTCTCTGTTTATCAAAAGGCTGTAAAAGTATTCTTCTTTGGGTGAAGAGATTGTCCCTACACAGAGCAAGCAGCTTGGATGTGAATAACCTCTACAGTGTATAGCACAGAGCATGATGGTGGCTGATGGTATCCATGAAGCAAGAAGTCAGACAATAAATGTGGATGATGAATAAAGAATGGAGATATCACAGAGAATCACAGGACAAATGATAATTCAGTACCAGTTAAATAACTTAGAAGGGTATAAGATGAAACAATTCACTGGATCAGATAGATACATGCACAGGGAGTGAGGAGGTCAGCAGCTATAAGAAGTGCTGGTCAGACAGGGAAATACTGGCTGCAGCACTGGAAAAGGAAGGTGAGCTGTATGTGCAGCTTAATTCACTTGCTTTTCCCAAGAATGGGCACTGTAAACTGAAAAAAATGAAATGTCAGACACCCTAAGTATCTGGGTCCAAACAGATCTGAAACTGCTTCTTCGGGCCTGCCTGACCCTTCTGCAGTTCTCGGCATCTGAAAATCTCTTACACAGTGACAGTGCTATGCCAACATCAGAAGAGGCCAGTAAGCAAGGTCCAAAATATTATCCAGACCACTATACTGCCTGTACTTCTTGCAACAGATTACAAGAAAGACAGCAAAAAGATGTTTTAAGAGTCTTTCCAACCTGAAGTTTCGCTAGAGGTGATGTAAAATCATTTTATAATGATAGTTTGTTAGATCTGTCAGTGCACTGGCTTTGAAGATGGCAGCTGTACCCTTTCATTGACAACTGCATTATATAGTTAAAGTTTGAGTAGAAATCTTGCCTCCAGAAACAGGTGGCAATCCATACATGGACTTTAATGACACTAGGCTGTCTTTATAATTTCCTTGATATAAGTATAAAGCCTATTAGGTAACAGGTTGCATTTAGACAAATCCTTGCATGACAGAAGTTAGCCACAGGTTGTGAAAGCCAAACAAAAAACCTTGCTCTCTCATTGATTTTTAAGTTTGTTAGATTCCAGAGACAGAAATGTTGAAGAGTAAATTTGTTATAAGGAAAAAAAATTACTAAAAAGAAAGTCTTGCTCTTTTGCTCATTTCTCATTCCTAATGACAAGCTTCAAATCATGTTTGAGTACAAGTCCATTTTGGAAACACAAGTATAGGTCTCAAAATCAGAACAAACCAAATATCCAATTAAATCAATGGGAAGCTGGAGTAGGGCTGAAATAATTGTGGTGGAGTCAGATACTGCATTGTGGTGACACAACACAGACTCGTAGAATCACAGAGTGCTTTTGGTTGGAAGGAACCTTTAAAGACCAGCTAGTCCAACTCAAAATGACATGAACAAGGCCATCTTTCATTAGACCAGGCTGCTGAAAGCCCCATCTGGCCTAATCTTGAACTCTTTCAGGGTTAAAGTATACAAAACTTCTCTGGGCAAGCAGTGTCTCATCACCCTCATTATGGAAACAAACAAAGTATTTATTGTATCTGATCTAAATCTACCCTTTTGCAGTGTAAAACCATTGCTGCTTGTCCTGTCACGACAGGCGTTGGTAAAATGTCTCTCTCTGCCTTCCTTCTAAGCCCTTGCTATGTACTGACAGGCTGCAAGCTCTGAAGTGTGTATCAGATAAGTAGAAACAATGGAGGCAATTCTGTGATTAATGGGAGCAATATTTTCACAAGAAAGCTACGGAAAGTCTAATGCAGGGACAAAGTAAGATTTGTCCAGAATCCTTCCCGATACATGTAAGTCTTGCCCCATAATAACCTCTGAATTCCAGCAAGTGCTTCAAATTCTGTGTCAGTTTCTAGTTTGAGCTGTTCTCTATAAGCAATTGCATCAGGCTTTCTTCATAGCACTCTATCACATCACCACATGTCTTTGTGATTGATTTAATTAACACTTTTCTCCAGTTCTCTCCCCTTTTTTTTGTAAACTTCCATCTATTTATTTATATTTCCCCCCAGATTGTTGACTCTCGAGTTGTGTAAAATATTTTAGATACACTGCATCTAATGTAAAAGTAACACAAATCAAGCAGCCTTTAACTTCTCAGGCACACATACACCCTATTTTAATGTGGTCATTTATGCTGCTCTGCAATACGTCTTCATAGTGTTGGCTTAATCGCGAATGACAAGTGTTGAAAATGTAATAAAGACAGAGACACATTAATCCGTTTTGTATGAAAATGTGAAAAGGTAATCAGATTCTGAATAGCTGCACGCCTGAAAAATACACTGCCTGAGATTTCTTTTTCCATTCAGGATTCTCACCAGAGGTTCTGATTAGAAAGATTTCAGTATAAAATTGCCTTAAAATATTACGATCGTGCCAAAAATGCACTGAGGAAGTTTTATAAAATGAGAAATGAATCTCAATCAGTAATGTGATGACCCCAATGCTTCTGAAACACTTTAAATAATCAGGGAAGTCTGTGTTCCTTTTCTTTTTGCAGAATCTTATACACTTCATCCACGGGTAGAAATGTAGAGTCTATCACTATCATTTTTATTTCTGAATATCCGAAGCTCATTGAATAATAATTATTAATAGAATCATAGAATGGTTTAGGTTGGAAGGGACCTCAAGGATCATCCAGCTCCAATCCCCTGCCATAGGCAGGGACACCTCCCACTAGAGCAGGCTGCTCAAGGCCTCATCCAGCCTGGCCTTAAACGCCTCCAGGGAGGAAGCATCCACAACCTCTCTGGGCAATCCGTTCCAGTGTCTTACCACCCTCACTGTAAAGAACTTCCTCCTAACATCCAGTCTAAATCTCCCCTCTTCCAGTTTAAACCCAGTACCCCTCGTCCTGACATTACTAGACCTTGGGAATAGTCCCTCCCCAGCCTTCCTGTAGGCTCCCTTCAGATACTGGAAAGCCACTATAAGGTCTCCTTGAAGCCTTCTTTCTCCAGGCTGAAGAGCCCCAACTCTCTCAGCCTGTCCTCATAGCAGAGGTGCTGCAGCCCTCTGATCATCTTCGTGGCTCTCCTCTGGAATTATTATTAAAATTAATAATTATTCCAGTCTCCACAGGCAGTCAAGGATATCTTTGTACCAAAATGTGTGTAGAGAAATGTGTTCTGTTATGGTTTTTTCCCCTCAAAAACATGAAATCAATGGGAAAAGAGTATTCTTCACAAAGAATGCACTTGCAGTATGTTCTTCCACATTCATAGGTTCTTAGAATACCGGGTTGGAAGGGACCTCAAGGATCATCCAGTCTAACCTTACATCATTCTGTGGCTTCTATTTCCTTTGCCCTAGAAAATCTATGCAACCTGACATAATGATAATGCTCTGTTTTCATTTTTTTTTAATAACCAATTCTTTGCATCTTTCTTACTCTTTATCAGCAGCCTACAAGGAGACTAAAGTAGTAGCCCTGAGATCATTTCATCACACCATTGTGTCTCTGTATAACTGTTCAACGTAGGCTAGAATCCAGTCACCTGTAAAACTCCAAGATTCACCTCATCTAACTTTGTAACTCAAAGAATTACTTTTAATTCCATTCAGTGGTAATATCTTCTCACAGGTAACTATTCTGGTTCCCATTCTGAAGTAAATGGAATATTTCCCAGATCAAAGTTGCATTTAAAAATGAAAGAACTGTTCAATTGTGATCATTCCCTCTTCAGGCTCTAAAATAAGTGCTGAAATCCATAGCATTCCTGGTGAAACTTGCTTCAGTTATTCAACTTTAAGTAATTGTATTTCAATGTCATCCTAACTCTTGAGCAAGAGATGATGATCTGATTGAACCATTGAAAATGCAGGTTCTTATAGCACCGAATCACTGCTGAGTGTATGTGGCATATTTATCTCTTAGTGCTTGGTTACCAATTTGAAGTATTTTTGACGCAAAACATCAAGGTCAATTCTTCAGATGTTTTACGCAGTTCACTATAGGGCCTCAAGCAGAGCTGATGGCTATAGACATCTTGACTGTGAATTACAGTGATTTAATAATTTCAGCAATCTTGCACTTATGGTCTCATTATTATTTTCAAAATAACTGAGAGTTCAGCAGACATCTTAGATACTTTTCTTCCTGTATAAGACTTAGTATAATATAAAGGCTTTTCAGCATATGAAAAGCATTTGCAACAGAAAAGTAAGATGTATACCTAAACGTGGAGTGGAAAGGAAAATTATTACAACAGTTCCCACAAGCCTGTGCAAATAGTATGAAATCAAGAATTGTCCCTGTCAATCATTTCTCATTTAACACTTTCAATTAACTTGAGATGCTGTAGGATGCCACTTCAAATTATCTACTTAATAGAGTAGGAAGGGGAAGGATTGGCTTCCTGCTGTGGCTAAGACAGTCCAAAACCAAAGTGGATTTCAGATCTACCTGCAGAGCTCCTCTGTAACCTAAAGCTGTTCATCTTGCAGCACAGTCACAAAGAAAGGATGATGGTGAATCATCTCCTACAGAGATGGGTCATGGCCTTGCTTCAGTGGGTATCTCCAGGGAGTTCCTGTATCATTAGTAGCCTCCTATGCCAAGCATAAGGGAATCCATTTCAGTCTTTACTGGCAGCATAGTTAGCAATATTTTCTCTAAACTACAGTTCTGTCCTAACCTCTTTTTTTTTTTTTCTTGTTAAGCAATGTTTTAGTGAATAACACCGAGACCATGCTCATATTTGTGAATTATGACAATAGCATTTTAGTATTAATAGAAATGAGGAGAGCATTCATGTATGTTCCACAGTGACTGTTTATATAAGGTTTTCTAGAGTCACAAAAAAAGGTTATAAATGAGGGAGCACTGAAACAGCACCTCTGGAGCTCTGCTTTGTAAAGAAACTTTAAATAGAAATGAAAATGTCACTTTCCTGCACAGTGCATTTCACTCTCCCTCTTTAATCTCTAAGCAAAACTCAGCTTTATTATAAGGGTTAGCACAGTCTATCACATGTTGGTAAAAATCTTAGATAAGTGCCAAACACAAAGTTCTACAATTAGCTTTGAGCCACCGAATCTTTTACATCCTATGCAATAATTTAGGGGCTCCTTAGGAAGACTGAAATGCAGTAATTGTTGGGGGAAAATTCTTATCTTCTGCCATGCAGGGTTGTGTGTTTCTGCCTCCTATACTTCTAGACTATTTCAAAATAGGCAGGCAATACAAAGAGCCTAAGTCAAACCAGATCCTTCTGCAGTAGTTCAGAGGAATGCCCAGGACAATAGAAGCCACCAGCATGTCAGGGTATTTTGAACATAGTGGCATCATGAGAATAATATCTGGACATAGTATTAGAGGAGTAGTCTTGGATCTTAATTTAGGTTAGGGATGAACAATGATACTGTGAAACCTGTTTTTTTATAAATATACATATATGTCTTTTGGATCTGGGCATGGTTTCTACAGAAAATGCTTTAGCATTGCCTTGTATGTGACAGCTATATGTCTGAGCAGATATTTGTTAGTAGGTACAGAAATGAGCTAGCTTTAGTCATACTAGCTTTGTGAGGCGTGTTAAGCCTATGAAATCTTTTTTTGCTATGAAGGACAGTGAAGATACATGGCACACAGATCCTTCGGTCATGTTTTCATTTCTAGTATAGGCTTATTTATAACAGTGATTGTGAATTGCTATGTTACTGTCCATTCTCAAACTGAGACACCTTACTTGATTATATACCTACCTTCCCTCCAGTTCCATGGTAAATGGAGTAAGGTAAGCCTTAATGTTTTTGAGGGCATTTCAAAATTCTTTCTTCCACTGTGCATCCAAGTGGTTAGAGACCATTACAATGGAATAAATGCATTACTAAATGCAAGTATCTGATTCTAAGTTTATTCTCTGGCTTTTTTTAGTAAGGGAGACAAATAGGCACTTCTGCAAAAGATCTGCCTCACCTCAAAGCAAACATTTTCAATGAGACAGACTAAACTTGTCCAAGTGAGCTGTTTTCCCTACTTTAGCATAGAGGGAGCCAAAGGTGATTAATATACATGTGTAAGCACCTACAAAGACTTAAATTTAGAGGAGATGAAGTTCACACTGTGCATTGCTGAAGGAGTGATAATTAGCAAATGGTATCCCAATAATAGGAAGATAAAAATAGATACTTAAAAGCCACTGAGGTCCCTTTCAGTATAACAAAGCATATTTTGGTATACTGGTAGTGATACAAGACTGCTTATGAAACCTGCTTGTATCACTACCAACATATCACTGGTAGTGATACAAGACTGCTTATGAAACCCGCTGTCACGAAGACTTTGACATCACTGGTTAAAAAGAATCTAGATTCATAGATAGACATGTAGATGGGCTGGAACCACATCTTGTGCTGCAGTGCTGTAATCATAGAATGCACTGAGTTGCAAGGGACATCTAGAGTTTGCCTAGTCCAAGTCTCCTACAGTAAAGCAAGGACATCCCCAACTAGATCGGGTTGCTGATCTTGAATGACTCCGAAGATGTGGCCATCATATTGTATATATTGTATGTAATTCTGCAGGCAGGTTCTAAGAGATGAAAAAGCAAGACTGCAAGAATAGTATGCCTTCTCTAGACTCTACCTGGTCTTTCTAATAAACTGTGGTTCTTCTATGGTTCCTACAGAGTGAAAAGATGAGAAAAATAATTGCTAGGAATATAAATGGGAAAGAAAGCTGGGCCTTTGAGCATGTCTGTTTCACCTGGGGTTGTCTGCTAGGTGGGGTATTATAAAATGAAATTAGATTTCCTATGACACAGTCTCAACCAAGAATTCTCAATGTATTTCCAGCATTTTCTCTAGACTAATGTATCTTCTCTAACTTTAGATGTTTGCTATTGTAAAATAGCTATTTTTAGATATTTGCTATATTGTAAAATCCCACTCTATTTGGAAATCCAGGTAGGCAAAATTTTCTTACCTGCCTGCGTACATATCTTTGGTACTGTTGAGGGTCACAACCAGGACTAAAGGTTTCTGTTTAAATAACTGAATTTGTCTTCTAGCATGAGATTCTCAGTTCAAATTAAGTTATCAAGATGTTGGTAACTAAACGACATCTGGACTGATATAGCACTTGCTTCCTCTGACAAAACCATGTCTCCACTGCCATTTTTCATATCTTCTGTCACATAGGGGTCAAATCCACATGAACTCATAAATATGGCATAGAAGCTACAAAAGGCCTGTGGCCACTTGGACTGGCATCTGAAGACCAGTAGAAATAGCTTCAAGCATCTTCCATGGTACTAGATGCAACTGCAACTTCAGTCTGTGCAGCAACTAGTGATACCCATAGCTTGATCTTTAAATAAATCACACAAAGAACAAGTTAGAGAAAAAGACCTGTACAGTGTTTAGCTACACATGACAAAACAAAATGTGTTCTGCTCTCACTAGAGCTACTTATGATCTTGAAGGCTTTTATCAAAAACACTAGTTTGTATTTTCAAAATCTGTCACCTAGAAGTAGATATTTCAGTATCAGTAATTACATCTTCTAATTTAATAAATGGCAGCTCTTCTAGATGCTGTCCAATTATAGGATAAAAGGTAAACTCTATTTCTGTTTACTTGAATCACTTAGGACTAAAGGGTTAGAGTCTTACATTAGTACCTTATTGTACAAATCATCCCACTGAATACTTGTAGATACATATTCCACTGAGTATGCTCATCAGCGTTGTTACCAAATCAGAGAAAATAGGATTAGAAGGGATTCAGAGGTCATTCCGTTCATTTTCTTGTCTGACGCCATGATCAGTTTTACTTAGAAGAGCCCTAATAGATGAGGGAGGTTTTGCTCTCTGCCAAGTTGCTTTCAGTACAGCTAATTTGTATAGCTAGAAAATGTTTCTCTCAAACTAATTCTCTCTTATTTTAATAAGGAGGTCCAATAAGAAGTCCACTGCTTCTTATTGTACAATGAACCCAGAGAAAGCTCACCAAACTTTTTTTTTCTTCTAACTTTCTAATTAGGTGATTGAAAACCAGATATAGAATCACAGAACTGCTTTGTTTGCATAAAACCTCCAAGATCATCAAGTCCAACTGTTGACCTGACATCACCATAGCCATTAACTATTCAGCAAAGGTTCTCCAGTGATGGTGACTTCACCATCTCCTTGGGGAACTTATTCCAATGACTGACTACTCTTTAGGTAAATAGGTTTTTTTCCTAATATCCAATCTAAATCTCCCTTGGTGACACTTGATGACACTTCCTCCAGTTCTATCACCTGATGTGATGGTTTGGGTGTTACCCACGACCCCACACTTTAAAAAATCACCAAGACTAGACTCAGCAGCTCTGGAAAAATTGAATGAAGCTTTATATTTTACAGCTTAGCACAATATACAAGCAGGTATTTACAATATATACAGCTATAGACAGAAATACACAAGTTAAAAAGTAATATAGAAACACAACAGCCCTCCCAGAAACCAGAGTCTCCAAGAGGGGCTCCTAGCCACCCTTCCACTTTCTCCCCACACCTCTACCTTACCACTGACTTTGCCTTACACTCAAGGTAGTTTGGAAGGTTGGCCAGGGGGATTCGGAAGCAGATGGGTTAGTCAAGCAGCAAGTTAGATTAGAAAGAGAAGTGCAGCGCCC
>WAAF01006976.1:0-11139 GCA_013400475.1 Tricholaema leucomelas
TTTATTTCTTCTTATTTCTTCTCACTTTTTCCTTTTTCTTCATATTTTTTCCTGACTTTTTCCTATTTCTTTTTATTTCTTTTTATTTCTTCTCATTTTTTCTTATTTCTTCATATTTTTTTTCCTTACTTTTTCATATTTCTTTTTATTTCTTCTTGTTTCTTACTTTTTCTTCTTTTTTCTTTGTTTTTTCTTCTTTTTTCTTTCTTTTTTCTTCTTTTTCTTTTTCTTTTTTCTTATTTTTTCTTCTGTGCTCCACAACCTCCCTGTAGCTGTTCAGGACCAGGTTGGACGAGTCCTTGAGAGACCTGTTCTAGTGGGAGGTGCCCCTGCTTGTGGCAGGGAGCTGGAACTGGCTGAGCTTTGAGCTCCCTTCCAAGCTGACCCATGCTAAGACAGTAGCTCTGAACAGCAGCATCAGCTGGGAGAGACGGATTTTGAAGGCATATCAAATGATAACGGTAACACTTCTGGGTGTGAGCAACAAGAGGCTATTTGGGAACTCTCCATGACTAGGCAAGTGCAGAGCAGTACTTCTTCTCCTCTGTCATCCACAGGAGGCACACCATACCCTGGCATGATGGTTGACTCTACTTTCTACAACAAGATCAAGAGTGGATACCGAATGGCCAAACCCGATCACGCTACCAATGAAGTGTATGTCTGTGCTTGACTCTTCCACACCTGGCCACTTTCCAGCTGGCTTTGGCTTTAGTTTCTCCCCTCAGCCTTCTCTTCTCCACCCCCAGCTCCCTTAGACACTCCTCATATGATGCCCTCCAAGCCTCTCACCAGGCTTGTTGCTCTTCTCTGGGCATCCTCTGGGCTGTTCAGTTTGGAGAGGAGAAGGCTCCCAGGTGACCTTATTGTGGCTTTTCAGTATCTGAAGGGGGCTACAAGAAAGCTGGGGAGGGACCTTTCAGGCTGTCAGGTAGTGATAGGAGTGGGGGGAATGGAACCAAGCTAGAAATAGGTAGATTCAGCCTGGATGTTAGGAAGTTGTTCAGCAGGAGGGTGGTGAGAGCCTGGAAGGGGTTGCCCAGGGAAGAAGTGGAAGCCTCATCTCTGGAGGTGTCTAAGGCCAGGCTGGATGAGACTCTGGATATCCTGCTCTAGGGTAAGGTGTCCCTGGGCATGGCAGGGGGGTTGGGACTGGCTGCTCCTTGTGGTCCCTTCCAACCCTGACTGATTCTATGAGTCTATGTGTCTATGATTAACACTTTTGAGCAGCCTACTCCCACCTGGTTTCCTTAGCTCAGCTCCTTAGCTGTCCCTGCCCATGGTAGAGGGGTTGGAACTGGATGATCCAACCCTGACTGATTCTCTGATTCTAACCAGATAATCTTTGTGGTCCCTTCCAACCCCTGGCTGATTCTATGNTGATGGAACTGGACAATCCTTGTGGTCCCTCCCAATCTCTGACTGATTCTATGATTCTAACCAGACAATCCTCGTGGTCCCTTCCAACCCCTGGCTGATTCTATGAGTCTATGATTAGCACTTTTGAGCAGCCTACTCCCACCTGGTTTCCTTAGCTCAGCTCCTTAGTTGTCCCTGCCCATGGCCGAGGTGATGGAACTGGACAATCCTTGTGGTCCCTCCCAATCTCTGACTGATTCTATGATTCTAACCAGACAATCCTCGTGGTCCCTTCCAACCCCTGGCTGATTCTATGAGTCTATGATTCTATGATTGACACTTCTTAGCTGATTCTATGATCCTCCAGCCCCTCTCTCCTATGTCGTGGTGCCCAGAACTGAAGCCAATACTCAAGCTGTGGCCTCACTACAGTGGCACCATCACTGCCCTACTCCTGCTGAGCACTGTTTCTGCTTTAGGCCAGGGTGCTGTTGGCTTTCTTGGCCACCTGGGTACACTGCTGGCTCATGTTCATCTACCAGCACCCCCAGATCCTTTCCCACTGGGTAGTTTCCAGCCACTCTACCACCCCAAGGCTGTAGCATTGCTTTGGGGGTGTTGTGACAAAGGTGCAGGACCTGGGACTTGGTCTTGTCAAACCTCATTCCATTACCAGCTGGGTAAACTGATTTCCATCTTTTCTGCAGGTATGAGATCATGGTGAAGTGCTGGAACAGTGAGCCAGAGAAAAGACCTTCTTTTTACCATCTGAGTGAAATTGTGGAGAGCTTGTTGCCTGGAGAGTACAAAAAGGTTTGCTCTTGGGGATTTTTTGGTGGCTTTTGGTTGCTTTTGGGGTTGGTTGGTTGGTTTGATTTTTTTTTTTTCTCTATGGATTGGTTTAGAGGGAAATTATGTTAATCACAGAATGGTTTGGGTTGGAAGGGACCTTAAAGATCATCCAGTTCCAACCCCTTTGCTGTGGGCAGTGAGACTTCCCCTAGCCCAGGTTGCTCAAGGCCTCATCCAACCTGGCTTTGAATGCCTCCAGGGAGGTTGTGGAGCACAGAATCACCCAATGTGATCTTTGATCACATTGGGTGATTCTGTGCTCCACAACCTCCCTGGGCAACCTGTGCCAGTGTCTCACCACCCTCAACCTGTGCCAGTGTCTCACCACCCTCACTGCAAACAACTTCTTACTAACATCCAGTTTCAACCTCCCCTCTGCAAGCTTCAATCCATTCCCTCTCATCCTATCACTACAAGCCCTTGGAAAAAGTCCCTTCCCAGCTTTCTTGTGCTCCCCATCCCCTCAGTGAAGCCAGAACTTCCCTCTTGCTATTGAAATGAGTGGATTCAGCAGCTGCAGAGCTGGAATTGCACATCCTAACCTATGTGTACGACATGGCTCAGACAGGGCCATTGCCTGTTTGTGTGTGACATGATTCAGACAGGGACTTGCCTGGTTTGGCTTCTGCATGCAAGCTTCCTGAGAGAAGCAGTTCTGCATTCTGCAGGGTGGTCTCAGAAGCAGAACTCTCTCCAATGAAGTCCTACCAACTTGATTTACCTACCAGAGAACGAGTTTTGTATATTTTATGTACTTTTATCTTTTAGGCAGTGAAAGAATTCTAGGAAGGGCTCAGGTGTATAAACCTCTGCCTCCTTTCTGGACCCTGACACCAGCAAGTTTTCCCCTCCTGATATCTCTGGACAAGCTCTGCCTGCCCCATCAATCACTATTTCATTTTCCCACAGACCTCCACGTCCTTCCCCCTCTCTCTGCCCTTCTTTCATGCCTATTTGTCTGCCCTGTGCTCTGCCACACTCACCCAAAACATAAGTGTCACTTCAGTAGGAGAGTGGTGAGACTCTGGCACAGGCTGCCCAGGGAGGCTGTGGCTGCTTTCCCCCCTGGAGGTGTTAAAGACCAGGCTGGATGAGGTCCTGAGCAGCTGAGTCTGGTTGAGAGGTGTCCCTGGGCATGGTGAGGAGGTTGGAGGGGATGAGCTCTGAGCTCCCTTCCAAGCAGAGCTGTGGTTCTTTGAAGACACTGCTCTGTGCTCTGCCACACTCATCTCTACATAGAATCATAGAATCAAGGAGGCTGGAAGAGACCTCCAAGCTTATCCAATCCAACCTAGCACCCAGCTCTATCCAGTCAACTAGATCATGGCACTCAGTGCCTCATCCAGGCTTTGCTTGAAGATCATCACCTAAACCAAGCTCTACCTGCTCCATCATTCACTATTTCATTTTCCCATGGACCTCCACATCCTTCCCCCTCTCTCTGCCCTTCTTTCATGCCTATTTGTCTGCCCTGTGCTCTGCCACACTCACCCAAAACATAAGTGTCACTTCAGTAGGAGAGTGGTGAGACTCTGGCACAGGCTGCCCAGGGAGGCTGTGGCTGCTTTCCCCCCTGGAGGTGTTAAAGACCAGGCTGGATGAGGCCTTGAGCAGCTGAGTCTAGTTGAGAGGTGTCCTTGGGCATGGTGGGGAGGTTGGAGGAGGTGAGTTTGGAGGTCCCTTCCAAGCAGAGTCATTCTGTGATTCCTTGCCGATGCTGCTCTGTGCTCTGCCGCACTCATCTCTACATCACCTAAACCAAGCTCTGCCTGCCCCATCACTTAGCATTTCATTTCCCCCCAGACCTCCACGTCCTTCCCCCTCTCTCTACCACTCTTTCATGCCTGTTTGTCTGCCCTGTGCTCTGCCACACTCACTCCTACCTCACCTAAAATGTGTCACTTGTCCCTGCACACTGTTTAGAAGCGGCTTGGCCTCTCTACCCAGCGTTGCTGGCTGATGGGTTCAGATTATTTGCTGGGTGAATGACCCACAGTTACCCACTTGAAGTCTTAGTGATCAGCATCCAATGAGGGCTGTGAAATGACTCATTTCAGAGCTATGAGAAGATTCACCTGGACTTCCTGAAGAGCGACCACCCAGCGGTCACACGCATGAGAGGGGAGTCTGACAACGCCTACATTGGGGTCACCTACAAGAATGAAGACAAGCTGAAGGACAGGGAGAGTGGCTTTGATGAGCAGAGGCTGAGTGCTGACAGTGGCTACATCATCCCCCTGCCTGACATTGACCCCGTTTCTGAGGATGAGCTTGGCAAAAGGAACAGGCACAGGTGGGTACGGCCACAGTTTGGGGTCATGGTTGGCAAAGGGCATTAACTGCTGGAGCACCTCTGCTAGGAGGAGAGACTGAGGGAGTTGGGGCAGTTCACTCTGGAGAGTTGCTTAGCCTGCAGAAGAGGAGGCTCAGGGCAGAGCTCATTGCTGTCTGCAGCTCCCTGAAGGGAGGCTGTAGCCAGCTGGGGTTGGGCTCTGCTGCCAGGCAGCCAGCACCAGAAGAAGGGGACACAGCCTGAAGCTGTGGCAGGGCAGGTCTGGGCTGGATGTGAGGAGGAAGTTGTTGGCAGAGAGAGTGATTGGCATTGGAATGGGCTGCCCAGGGAGGTGGTGGAGTGGCTGTGCCTGGAGGTGTTGAAGCCAAGCCTGGCTGGGGCACTTAGTGCCATGGTCTGGTTGCTTGGCCAGGGCTGGGTGCTAGGTTGGGCTGGCTGAGCTTGGAGCTCCCTTCCAACCTGCTTGGTTCTATGATTCTAAGTCATTACCTGAGCTTATCACCCAGCTCTGTCCAATCATGGCACTAAGTGCTGTATCTATTGTAACTCTCTGCTTGTATGTTGTGCTAGGCTGTGAATATAAAGCTTCATTCTTTAACTTCCAGCTTGGCTGAGTCTAGTCTGGGTGATTCCATCGGTGTGTGTGAGGGGGCAGGTAGCACCCAAACCATCACAAGTAGTTATCCAGCCCTCTTGGCCAAGTATTTCACCTTTGGGATGCTTGTCTCTTCCAGCTCCCAGACATCTGAAGAGAGTGCCATTGAAACTGGTTCCAGCAGCTCTACTTTCATCAAGAGAGAGGATGAGACCATCGAGGACATTGACATGCTGGATGACATTGGGATTGACTCCTCAGACCTGGTGGAGGACAGCTTCCTGTAAGCTCTGCTCGTGGAGAAGTTGCCGTGCGGTCTGCAGACTCCTGTCCCCACAGAGATATAAAAACCACTTTATTGTCATGTCAAGGATGTGAAGAGGAGGTGGATTTGTAGAGAGGAACTCACAGTGCTGGGCAGAGGACTCAGCCCCAGCCTGAATGCGAGAGACAGGTGGAAGATGGATTTTCGTTCGCGTTGCTTCTTGCAGTACTTCAGTAGCATCTCAGCGTCGTTTGCTGTTCCAGCTGGTAGGAGGACGAAGGGGAAGGCCACCAACAGAGCAGTTTTGTGTTTCAAGGGCATTCTAATGACTTGGATGGATGGAATTCCACTGCAGCAATACTCCACCCTTGTAATTATGTAAATAACTCTCTACTCAAGGATCTTTTTGAGGTGCACATCGAACCCAGGCCACGGATCGGAGAAGAGATGGCTGATGGAGGTGATTTTTGTGTGTGCTTCCTCCCTCAATCTCAAGGTCAGCTGCTGTTGAACTCTCCTGTGAAGTGAAGAACATGCTGATAAAGAAATAAAACCACTTTGGGACCAAAAAAGAGAAATAATAAAGAAAAAGGTCTAAAGCCACAAGGGACTGGACTGGTACTACAGAACATGTTACTTGTTAACCATTAATCCAACTAAAGGGGAACCATAATAATAATGATGATGATAATAATTAAACCCCAGCCTATAATAGGTGTTAGAAGCCTAGTAAGCCTTTATTAACTCTAGAAGGTAGCTGTTTTCAAGGTAATACTACTACTGTTTCCAGTAACACTAAGTGTATATCTTACAATTCATTGTCCTTCAGCAAAAGCAATCTCAAGAAACTGAGTTTTTAAGTACAAGGGAGGGGGGAAAAAAAAACCAAACCCCAAACAACAACCAAAACTCAAAACCCTGACCTGAAAATATTTAGTGTATGGACCAATTCTCTTTCCATTTTTTGGGGGGCTCTGCACAGGGTAGTAGCTGCTCTGCTTAGCTGAGACTACTTTAACATGGAGGGGAGAAGGAAAAGCATTAAGATTCTGTGGGCTCTGCACAGGGTAGTAGCTGCTCTGCTTAGCTGAGACTACTTTAACATGGAGGGGAGAAGGAAAAGCATTAAGATTCTGTGGGCTCTGCACAGGGTAGTAGCTGCTCTGCTTAGCTGAGACTACTTTAACATGGAGGGGAGAAGGAAAAGCATTAAGATTCTGTGGGCTCTGCACAGGGTAGTAGCTGCTCTGCTTAGCTGAGACTACTTTAACATGGAGGGGAGAAGGAAAAGCATTAAGATTCTGTGGGCTCTGCACAGGGTAGTAGCTGCTCTGCTTAGCTGAAACTATAACATGGAGGAGAAAAGGAAAAGCATTAAGATTTTGGCTTCTATCTGGAGCTGAGTAGCTTTGCTAAGCAGATACCTTAGAAGCAAATTTTTTTTTTGCCCTCTCATTAAGTGAAATCCAAGGGAAAGGAAAAAAAACCCCAAACAAATAATGTTTGGCTAAAGAATTTGATGCCAGACTTCCAAAATGCTGGAGAATGGAAGATGATGCTAAACCCCCAGCAGTGTCCCATCCATAGCTGCTCAAAGGAGATCTTACCCCGGGGTTAGCTGTGAAGAATCCATTTGGTGTTTGAATGGAACAAATCCATTTCTGCCAGCCTGGAACTCAAGCTTAAAGCAGCAGAAATGATTCTGCAGCCCAATATTCTTGTCTTAGCTTTCAGCTGTAAACAGGAATGGAAAACTCTGACTATTAGCTGTAACTACAACTGGTAACTGCTTCCTGAAGTCTTCTTGCTTTGTTTTCTGTTGGAAAGAAGGTGCTTGCAAATCAGCCTGCAACAGTTGTTTTTGGATGCCATTTACATGCCAGCAAAGGCTGGTGGTGACTGCTATCACTGGACAGTGTTTCATTGAGGTATGATGCTTTGGAAGACTTAACATATGACTCAAAGGTACATCACTGCCAAGGGCTTCATCCTTCCTGGTGCTGAGCTTCCTGACTCAACCCTTCATTCAGTGCCTCACAGGACGTGCTGAGCCTCTGTCACGACACAGCCAATGCAAATGCAGTGCAGACTCATCCCTCTGTGGCAGCATTTCCCCTAGGAGGCACAAAAGGAACGGGAGCAGCAGTGAGATGCTGCCCTCTCAAGCTGTGCTTTAACTCCAAACGCTACCCAAGGCCCCCCTGGCTCCGGAGGAAAGCAAAGGTAACATTTTCAGTGTCACAGGAAAATGATTCTGGCTCTGGCTTACCAAATGCCACTTCCAAGATGTGAAAGCCACCTGAAACAAGGCACCTGCATTTTCAACCCTGACAATCAGCAGGGGCCACGAGCCATGGAGCATCTTCCGCTTCTTCAAGCCAACTGATCCAGACCGAATGGGAGCCGCGCTTGAGCCGGGCCCACGTCACTGGGCTCTGTATGGTGACAACTGTGAAAGAGAAAGACTCCTGATGCAGCCAGGACCAAGGAGACAGCATCAAGTCTCCCTCCAGCTAGGAACTATGAAATGCAAATTCTCCCCTGGATACCCCAGCTGTCTGAACGGCCTCTTGAGACCACACACGCCTTGGTTTGCTGTGTGGTGGCCACAGCTGCGCCAGCAAACGAGGCAAGGAATTTCACCTGCGTTTTTGCACATGGCCCAGTGTTCTTCAGGCTCTGAAGATGAGCCCCAGCAAGTTTTACTATGCCACTTACTGGAATCCAAGGACATTTTCATAGGCTCTCCCCTTCCCCTCACTGGTTTCATTCTGAGCATCTCGAGGTCAGACCCAAAAGGTGGACGTGGCTCACTCTCTGATGCGTGGTGATCGCAGGATATTAATGGTTGGGAGTGACCTCTGGAGATCTTTGAGTCCAACCCCCCCCTCCCAGAGCAAGACCACAAGGCAGGATGCACAGCAACACATCCAGGCAGGTCTGCCAGAGCAGGACCACAGGGCAGGATGCACAGCAACACATCCAGACAGGTCTGCCAGAGCAGGACCACAGGGCAGGACGCTCAGCAACACATCCAGGCAGGTCTGCCAGAGCAGGACCACAGGGCAGGATGCACAGCAACACATCCAGGCAGGTCCAGAGGAAATGACTCCACAGCCTCTCTAGACAGCCTGTTCCAGTGCACTGTGACCCTTACAGTCTAGAAGTTCTTTCTCACTTTGAGATGGAACTTCCTGGTGCTGTATTTTACATTCATTGCCCCTTGTACTATCTCAGGGCACAAGTGAGCAGGGGTTGTCCCTTCCTTCTCAATTGATGAAGGAGTATCATGAGTAGAAGAACTGCAGGGGTCTAGCCAAACTCAGCTCACTGCAGGCTTGGAATCAGCTAAGCTGACCTGGTAACTGGAATGAGAAGCAGAGAAAAGAGATTTCCTAGAGAGGGAGAAGCATGAGAGGGTGATTTTCTCTTTCCTAACTAGATGTTAGGAAAGAGTTCTTTAGAGTGAGGGTGGTGAGACACTGGCACAGGTTGCCCAGGGAGGTTGTGGAGCACAGAAGCACCCAGTGTAATCACATTGGATGAGTCTGTGCTCCACAGCCTCCCTGGGGGTGTTCAAGGCCAAGTTGGATGAGGCATTGGGCAACCTGTTCTAGTGGGATGTGTCCTTGCCTATGGCAGGGGTTGGAACTGGATGATCTTGGAGGTCCCTTCCAACCTAACCCATTCTCTGATGGTGCTGGGTTGGACTGGATAGACTAGAATAGAACAGAATCAACCAGGTTGGAAGAGACCTCCAAGATGGTCTTGGAGGTTTCTTCCAACCTAAACCATAAGTTGAACTGGATGATATTGGAGGTCCCTTCCAACCTAACCCAGTCTCTGATGGTGCTAGGTTGGACCGGATGAGCTTGGAGGTCTCTTCCACCCTGGTTGATTCTGTTCTATTCTAGTCTATCCAGTCCAACCTAGCGTCATCAGAGAATGGGTTAGGTTGGACGGGACCTCCAATATCATCCAGTTCAGCTTATGGTTTAGGTTGGAAGCAACCTCCAAGACCATCTTGGAGGTCTCTTCCAAGCTGGTTGATCCCATGATAAGTTTCACAACACAATCACTATTACAGACTTTGGTTTGTTTTTCTTTCCTTTTGAAACTGTTATGGCTTAATTTTGGAGGAGCCACTGGAAGAGATCTCCCCAACCCTCTTTGTTCTTTTGTTGGCCCTTCCTCCAGCAACCCTGGATCGACAATCAACTGTTCAGCCTTAGGGAAACACAACTTCTTCTTCTTCTTCTTCTTTTTTTCTTCTGGTTTTGCTTTGATTTGGGAATGGCCAAAACCTTAATTCCTTCCAGCTTGGGGGGGGGTGTGGGGGGTGGGGTGGTACAAAAGTGGTCCTAATGAGGTGATGAAGGACGTGAGATACGATGATGTTATACATCAATATGTATATAAGTATTTTTATATAGACTCCTAGAATACTGCCAAAACATTTATGACAGCTCCATCACTGCCTTTGTTGTTTTTTGGTTCTATGCCTTTATCTTTATGTTGTGGTCGTGCTCCTTTCTGTTTTGTTACTGTGATGTATCCCCCAGGCACGTTAACTGTTGCACTTTGAATGTCCACACCTGAAAAAAAAAAAAAAAGCAAAGGAAAAAAAAAAAAAAAGTTATATTTTAGAATAAAAAAAAAAACAAACAAAAAGGAGGGAGGGAAAGGGAAGGAGGAAAAAAAAAAAAGAGAATAAAATAAAAACAAAGGAAGTGTGTCCAAACTGGTGGCTTGTTGGGGAAAAGGGGCGGAAGAAAAGGTAAAGTGGGGACCCTGACGGGTGGTTAGGCACAAAAAGGTGGTTCAAAGGTGGCCAAGGGATCAGGCTGATCCTTGTGATCCCTTCCAACCCTGTCTGATTCTATGATTCCATGATTCCAACCTGCTCTAGTGGGAAGTGTCCCTGCCTATGGCAGGGGGTTGGAGCTGGGTGATCCTTGAGGTCCCTTCCAACCTAAACCATTCTATGATTCCAACCTAAACCATTCTGTGATTCCAAATTAACCATTCTGTGATTCCATGATTCCATAATTCTATGATTTCATGGTTCTATGATGCCATTATTCTATGATTCTGTAGTTCCAGGATTCTGTCAGTCTGTCATTCTCTCATTCCATTATTCTGATTCCATGATTCCATCATTTCATGGTTCTATGACTCTACCATTCCATGAGCCTATGAATCTATCATTCTATGATTCCAGGATTCTAAGATTCCATGATTCAGTGGTTCCATGATTCCATGATTCCACAACCTCCTTGGAGGTGTTCAAGGCCAGGCTGGAGGAGACCTTGAGCAACCTGTTCTAGTGGGAGTTGTCCCTGCCTGTGCTGGGGGGGTTGGAACTGGATGGTCCTTGAAGTCCCTTCCAACCTAAACCTTTCTCTGAGTCTATGATTCTCTATTTCAGCTGTATGCAGTGTAAAAGTAACCTGCTGCTGTCTCATGGATGCCTCATGCCTGCTCTGGCCCAGCCAGCAGGGGTTTGGGAAGGGCAGGTCCTGCCTGACCAACCTGAGCTCCTTTTGTGATCAGGTTCCCTGCCTGGTGCATGTGGGGCAGGCTGTGGATGGAGTCTGCCTGGACTGCAGCAAAGCCTTTGACAGTGTCTGCCACAAGCAGCTCCTGGCACAGCTGGCAGCTCCTGGCTTGGGCAGATTCACTCTGGTATGGGTCAAGAAGTGGCTGGAGGGCTGGGCCCAGAGAGTGGTGGTGAATGGTGCCACATGCAGCTGGCAGCTGGCACTGGTGGTGTGC
>WAAF01006976.1:28440-38811 GCA_013400475.1 Tricholaema leucomelas
CCTGGAGGTGTTGAAGCCAAGCCTGGCTGGGGCACTTAGTGCCATGGTCTGGTTGCTTGGCCAGGGCTGGGTGCTAGGTTGGGCTGGCTGAGCTTGGAGCTCTCTCCCAACCTGACTGAGTCTATGATTTGGGAAGCAGGCAATTTACCTTAACCACCATGGAGACCCAGAGCAGCAGTTCCCTGGTGCTACCCCGAAGCTGCTGTGTGTATTCTCTGGGAGGTGCATCCTCTGCCGAAGCTGATTAGAGCTGAGAAGGTAATTTGCATGTCAAGCAAACTGTCTTCACTCCCTTGTTCTTGCTTCCCTCTCAGGCTGTCGCTGCCTGCTCTGTGTTCTAACAAACATGTTTGTCACTGAAGCAATCACAGCAAAGGCTCGAGTTAATGACAGTGTTAGCTGTTAGGTTGGCATCCTGCCCCCCTGGCAGCTCTGCCTGCAGTGATAGGCAGCCACACGCGGGCTCAGCACACACAGGCAGGCTCCGGGGAGCCGGGGGATGCTCTGTGGTCTGATGATCCTCCTCATGCTCAAATTCATTCCGAATTTAGAGTGGGTTCTCTCTATTAGCAGTTCTGATGGGGACTCCCTGCCTGCCTACCTGCACTCCTGGTCTGGAACACACACAAAGCTCACAGCATGTCAGGGGTTGGAAGGGAACCAAGGAGGTCATCCCAGAATCAACCAGGTTGGAAGAGACCTCCAAGATCATCCAGTCCAACCCCCTGGCACAGCAGGACCATACAATCTAGCTCAGGGCACACAGGAACACATCCAGACAGGCCTGGAAAGGCTCCAGAGAAGGAGACTCCACAACCTCTCTGGGCAGCCTGTGCCAGGGCTCTGGGACCCTTCCAGTCAAGAAGTTGCCCCTTGTGTTGAGCTGGAACCTCCTGTGCTGCAGCTTCCATCCATTGCTGCTTGTCCTATCCCAGGGAGCAGTGAGCAGAGCCTGTCCCTCAGCCATGGTAGCTCTGACTTAAATCAGCTTTCTTCTTGGCAGCATTAGACAGAATTGTCTGGACATTTAAATGCATTGTGCTGGTGAGACCTCACCTGGACTGCTGCTTTCAGCCCTCAACACAGGAGGGACATGGACCTGATGGAGTGGGTCTAGAGGAGGGACATGAAAATGATTAGGGGGTTGGAGCAGCACTGCTATGGGGATAGGCTGAGGGAGCTGGAGGGTGCTCAGCCTGGAGAAGAGAAGGCTCCAGGGAGATCTAATAGTGACCTTCCAGTACTTGAAGAGGGCTACAGGAAGGCTGTAGAGGGACTGCTTTCAAAGGCCTGCAGGGATGAGGGACAAAGGTTTTAAATGAGAGCAGAGAAGCTTTAGATTGGATGTTAGGAACAAGAATGTGTCCAGAGAAGGGCAGCAAGGCTGGAGTGGGGCCTGGAGCCCTGTGAGGAGAGGCTGAGGGAGCTGGGGGTGTGCAGCCTGCAGAAGAGGAGGCTGAGGGCAGAGCTCATTGCTGTCTGCAGCTCCCTGCAGGGAGGCTGTAGCCAGGTGGGGTTGGGCTCTGCTGCCAGGCAGCCAGGNAGTGGGACACTGGAACAGTTTGCCCAGGCAGGTGGTTCAGGCCTCATCCCTGGAGACAGTCAGAGTTCTGAGCAACCTGATTTAGTGGAGGATGTCCCTGCTGAGTGCAGAGGGACTTGGACTGGATGAGCTTTGCAGGTCCCTTCCAACCCAAACCTTTCTATGATGCTAAATCCACTGAGTTTTCTAGCTGCTCAAAATCCCCAATGAGGAAATAGAAGCTCCTTCTCTCTTCCCCCTTCCCCAGAAGCCAAATAATTCTTGCACTGGGGGACAATCAGGTGCTTCAGGAGCTCCAGATGGTGACGTCAATGACTTAGTCACTTCTGTCCAAAAGCATCCTACCACAGCTAGCATCAATCCATGAATGCTGACCAATATGATCAATAACATCACACTGATAAGGAAATGCCTTTATCAGTGAAAGGTTTAACTACAGGCACAAGGCAATTGCTTAAATGCCACGAGGATGATGAGAGGGTTGAAGCACCTCTGCTGTGAGGAGAGACTGAAAGTTTTGGGGCTGTTCAGTCTGGAGAGCAGGCTCCCAGGTGACCTTCTTGTGGTCTTCCAGGATCTGAAGGGGGCTACAAGAAAGCTGGGGTGGGACTTTTTAGGCTGTCAGGGAGTGACAGGAGTGGGGGGAATGGAATCAAGATAGAATTGGGAGATTCAGCCTGGATGTCAGGAAGAAGTTGTTCATCAGGAGGGTGGATAGAGCCCGGAAGGGGTTGCCCAGCGAGGTGCTAGAAGCCTTATCCCTGGAGGTGTTTCAGGCCAGGCTGGCTGAGGCTGTGTGCAGCCTGCTCTAGGGTAGGGTGTCTCTGGGCATGGCATGGGGGTTGGAACTGGCTGCTCCTTGTGGTCCCTTCCAATCCTGACTGATTCTATGATTCTAAATGAGGAAACTGTGGGTGGGCAAAAAGGGTTGGAAGAAAAGGGAATTCCAGAGGAGAGGGAAGGAGTTGTAAGGGAAAGCTGTGTCACTGTCTCAGCCAGTGAGTGTAAGCCTGGTAATATCTTCTCATTTCAAGCTTCACTGGAGTTAATCATCTCGACTGTTGTGCTCATTCCTGGGTCTCCATGGCCAAGCAGCAAATATCTAACCACACTCCTCTGATGTGAAGCACTACTAAAGAAGCATTCTGTGCAGCAGCATTGACACCACCTCTCACTCAGGGCTCCAAAGCCCGGGCCACGTTTTCATGCAACAGCCTTTGCCTGCCCTGGCTGAAGTGCTGCTGGCTCTCAGCACAGAGCTGTTTGGCTGCACTGGGAGATGTTCCTCACAGATCAGCTTCTGGGTTAGTTAGACCAGATAAAGCATTTGTGAACTTGGAGTGTTTATCCTGGTAAATGTTAGTCCTTTGATATGCTGCTGTGCCAGTGTTGCTCAGGCTTGACCAGGTGAGATCATCTCCTTCTTCATATGCTTCCAGCCTCAAACTTCCTGTATTGTGGAAGCCTGCTGCTTATGGAGCATGATCCCTCTGTCAGCAAGGATTGGGTTTTCCTACCCTCTTACCCAAATGGTGTATGTGAGTGGTATAGCTTAGTCCTGTTGCCAGGAAGACTCTCACTTCAACTGCACTAAAATAATCAAGGTCCAGCTTGGTCACACAGAACGGTTTGGGTTGGAAGGGACCTCCAAAGGTCGTTCAGTCCAATCCCTCTGCAGTCAGCAGGGACATACTCCACTAAGACCTTTAGAGTCATAGAAACCAGCAGGTTGGGAGAGACCTCCAAGCTCAGCCAGCCCAACCTACTCCTCTCAATCTACTCATAGTCCTTCTAATCCAGCCCAGAATGGCATCTGTCACTGTTTGATGTTGGTATTTGGTAGGTTTCTGTGTGATCTGCTCTAGGTATCCTGCTCTGGGAAAGGGTTTGGACTGGATGAGCTTTGGAGGTCCCTTCCAGCTGCTAACACTGTGTGATTTCTGTGCTGCATATCTCTGTGAGCAGGGAAGGAGCTGCTGAAGGCTGCTCAATCCTAAGCATTTCCATGGCTGGGCTCACATGTGGCAATGCAGAGATGCTCAGCACTCAGCAGAGAGTCTGCCCATCCTTTAACAGGGTTGCACTTGGCATTTTCACTCTGATTCACTAAGCTGCTGCCTTCATTCTTAGGTAAAGGAGAAGCCAGCCAAGGTAGAGGAGGTGAAGCTCAGCATAGAGCAAGACACCTTGCAGCTGCAGTTGGTGGAAATAGGGGTGTGGGGTTTATTTTAACACCCTGGCATGATGCCTCTGCTTTCTTGGTGCCCAAGGCAGTTTCACACATTTCCTAGCAATCCATCTGGGAAAGACAGAAATGCAGCAACAATGCTGAATGCACAAGGATCAGGGAAGGCAGAGGAAGAGCCTTTTGCTCTCAATGGCTCTGCCCAGTGAGGCTGTGAGAGATTCATTTGTTTGGCTTGACACAGGCTGCAGAGTGGAAGGATGCTTTCCAGCACACTGTAAGCCACACAGCCAGCAGGGACTACCCACTGAGGTACCTCTGCACCAGCCTAGATGTGTGCAAAATCTCTGCTGCAAGGACAAGCTGAGGGAGCTGGGGGTGTGCAGTCTGGAGAAGAGAAGGCTCCAGGCAGACCTAATAGTGACCTTCCAGTACCTGAAGGGTCTACAGGGAGGCTGCAGAGAGACAGACTGGTTGTAAAGGGCTGCAGGGACAGGATGAGGGCAGTGGTTTCAAACTAGAGCAGAGCAGATTTAGATTGGATGTTAGGAACAAGTTCTGCACCATAAGGGTGGTGGAACACTTGGACAGGTTGCCCAGGGAGGGGGTTGAGGCCCCATCCCTGGAGATATTCAGGCTGGACATGGCTGTGGGAAACCTGATCTAGTTGAGGATGTCCCTGCTGAGTGCAGAGGGGATTGGACTGGGTGAGATTTGGAGGCTGGGGACTGATCAGTTGGAAGGAAGCAAAGGGGAAAAGGGTCTGGAGGTCCTGGTGGATGAGAGGGTGAGCATGAGCCAGCAATGTGCTCTGGTGGCCAGAAGAGCCAGTGCCATTCTGGGCTGGATTAGAAGGGCTGTGGTTAGTAGGTGGAGAGAGGTTCTCCTGCCCCTCTGCTCTGCCCTGCTGAGGCTACATCTGGAGTGCTGTGTCCAGTTCTGGGCCACCCAGTTCAAAAGGGACACAGAACTGCTTGAGAGAGTCCAGCACAGAGCCACAAAGACAAGGAAGGGAATGGAAGAGCTCTGTTAGGAGGAGAGCCTGAGGGAGCTGGGGCTGTGCTGCTGGGAGAGGAGGAGACAGAGAGGTGAGCTCAGCAGTGGTTATCAATGTGTGCAGGGTGAGTGGCAGGAGGCTGGAGCCAGGCTCTGCTGGGTGATGCCCAGGGACAGCACAAGGGGCACTGGGGGGCAGCTGAGGCAGAGGAGGGTTCATGCAAACATGAGGAGGATTTTTTTCCCTGTGAGGGTGCCAGAGCCCTGGCACAGGCTGCCCAGGGGGGCTGTGGAGTCTCCCTCTCTGGAGATATTCAAGACCCATCTGGCTGTGTTCCTGTGTGATCTGCTCTGGGTGATGCTGCTGTGGCAGGGGGGTTGGACTGGATGAGCTTTGGAGGTCCCTTCCAGCCCCTGACATTCTGTGAAGCTGTAAGGAAAAGATTGGAATGACTCTGCCACCTCAGTGCCCAGCAGACCTGAGGCATCCCGAAACCAACAGCAAGCAGTTCACATCTGGCTGTAAATTAGAAGTCTGGGAGGCTGAAAAAATGGCTAACAACAGACTCTGAGAGGTGTAGCTGTCACTGAAGTAAAACAGAACTGCTGGGAGGGAATAAGTCTCATAGAATCAAGCAGGTTGGAAGAGCGCTCCAAGCTCAGCCAGCACAACCTAGCCCCCAGCCCTGCCCAACCAACCAGCCCATGGCACTAAGTGCCCCAGCCAGGCTTGGCTTCAACACCTCCAGCCACGGCCACTCCACCCCCTCCCTGGGCAGCCCATTCCAATGCCAATCACTCTCTCTGCCAACAACTTCCTCCTCACATCCAGCCTAGACCTGCCCTGCCACAACTTGAGGCACAGCTTGTGTCCCCTTCTTCTGTTGCTGGCTGCCTGGCAGCAGAGCCCAATCCCACCTGGCTCCAGCCTCCCTTCAGGTAGTTGTAGTCACCTCACCTAGTACTTGCTGCTGGAGCTTTGGATCCAGCTCCAACTCTTACTGACAGGTCAGTTTTTACCTCCTCTGCGCTGGGGCTTGTGGTCACCTTTAAAGCAGCTGGCACCCAGCTGGCACAGTAAGGTGCTGCTGGGCTAAACTCTTTGGTCTTGGTCTTTTCTGCCCTGCCATTCCCCTTGGGTGGAGAGACAAACATTTAGTGATAGATTTAGGGGCAAATATTTCTTTTATCATAGAATCAACCAGGTTGGAAGAGACCTCAGAGATCATCCAGTCCAAACTAGCACCCAAATATTGATCTATTTAGAGGCAAATACTTATGTAGAGACAAACATTTATGGATACATTTAGGGGCAAACACCTGTATATGTAGAGAAAAAAACATTGATATATTTAGAGGTAAGGCCTTTGGCACTGTCCCACACCACATCCTGGTCTCCAGGCTGGTGACACATGGGTTTGATGGGTGGAGCACTGATGGATACAGAACTGGCTGGATGGCTGCACCCAAAGAGTGGCTGCCAATGGCTCCATGGCCAAGTGCAGGCCAGGGACAAGTGGAGTCCCTCAGGGATCAGTCCTGGCACCAGTCTTGTTCAGCATCTTTGTGGGTGCCATGGACAGAGGCACTGAGTGCAGCCTCAGCAAGTTTGCTGCCCACACCAAGCTGTGTGGTGCAGCAGCCAGGCTGGAGGGCAGGGATCCATCCAGAGGGACCTGGACAGGCTGCAGAGGTGGGCACAAGCCAAGCTCAGGAGGTTCAACAAGACCAAGGGCAAGGTCCTGCAGCTGGGTCGAGGCAATGCCAAGCACAACTCCAGGCTGGGCAGTGAGTGGCTGGAGAGCAGCCCTGAGGAGAGGGACTTGGGGGTGCTGCTGGAGGAGAAGCTCCACAGGAGCCAGCAGTGTGCACTTGCAGCCCAGAAAGCCAAGCAGAGCCTGGGCTGCAGCAGCAGAAGTGTGGCCAGCAGGGCCAGGGAGGTGATTCTCCCCCTCTGCTGTGCTCTGCTGAGACCCCACCTGGAGTACTGCATCCAGTTCTGGAGCCCCTGGGACAAGAGGGCTGTGGAGATGCTGGAGAGTGTCCAGAGCAGGGCCAGGAGGATGCTGAGAGGGCTGCAGCAGCTCTGCTGTGAGCACAGACTGAAAGAGTTGGGGCTGTGCAGGCTGGAGCAGAGGAGGCTCCCAGGTGACCTTCTTGTGGCCTTCCAGGATCTGAAGGGGGCTACAAAAAAGCTGGGGAGGGACTTTTGAGGCTGTCAGGGAGTGGCAGGAGTGGGGGGAATGGAGCAAAGCTGGAGGTGGGGAGAGTGAGGCTGGAGGTGAGGAGGAAGTTGTTGAGCATGAGAGTGGTGAGAGGCTGGATGAGGCACTTATGGTCTGGTTGCTTGGCCATGGCTGGGTGCTAGGTTGGGCTGGCTGAGCTTGGAGCTCTCTTCCAACCTGCTTTGTTCTATGATTTAGGGGCAAATATCTTTATATGTAGAAGAAAAAATATTGATCTATTTAGAGGCAAATATTCCTTTATATGTGTAGGGGCAAGCATTGATTGATCTATTTAGAGGCAAAGATTCCTTCATATCAATAAATATTTGCCTCTACACAAACAAAGGAATATTTGCCTCTAAATATATATGTAGAAACAAGCATTGATTAATATATTTAGAGGCAAATATTCCTTCATATGTGTAGGGGCAGGCATTGATTGATTGATTTATTTAGAGGCAAATAATTCCTTTATATGTGCAGAGACAAGCAGTGATTGATATATTTAGAGGTGAATATTCCTTTATATGTGTAGAGACAAGCAGTGATTGATCTATTTAGAGGCAAATATTCCTTTATATGTGTAGAGGCAAGCATTGGCTGATCTATTTGGTGGGAAATATTCCTTTCTATATGTAAAGGCAAACATTGATTGATCTGTTTAGAGGCAAATATTCCTTTATATGTAGAGGCAAGCATTGACTGATACATTTAGAGGCAAATATTCTTCTCTATATGTAAAGACAAACATTGATTGATATATTTAGGGGCAAATATTCCTTTCTATATGTAAAGGCAAACATTGATTGATCTGTTTAGAGGTGAATAATCCTTTATATGTGAGGCTAACCTTGATTGATACGTTTAGAGGCAAATATTCCTTTCTATATGTAAAGGCAAACACTGATTGATCTCTTTAGAGGTGAATAATCCTTTATATGTAGAGGCAAGCATTGACTGATATTTACAGGCAAATATTCCTTTATATGTAGAGGCAAGCTTTGCATGATACATTTAGAGGCAAATATTCCTTGCTATATGTAAAGGCAAACATTAAGTGATCTATTTAGAGGTGAATAATCCTTAATATGTGAGGCTAACCTTGATTGATACGTTTAGAGGCAAATATTCCTTTCTATATGTAAAGGCAAACATTAAGTGATCTATTTAGAGGTGAATAATCCTTTATATGTGAGGCAAGCTTTGACTGATATTTAGAGGCAAATATTCCTTTATATGTGTAGAGGCAAGCATTGGTTGATCTATTTAGAGGTGAATATTCCTTTCTATATGTAGAGACAAACATTGATTGATACATTTAGAGGCAAATATTCCTTTCCATATGTAAAGGCAAACATTGATTGATCTGTTTAGAGGCAAATATTCCTTTATATGTAGAGGCAAGCATTGACTGATACATTTAGAGGCAAATATTCCTTTCTATACGTAGAGACAGGCAGTGATTGATCTATTTAGAGCCCCATATTCCTTTCTATAGGTAGAGACAAGCATTGATTGATCTATTTAGAGGCAACTATTCCTTTATGTGTGTAGAGGCAAGCATTGACTGCTACATTTAGAGGCAAATATTCCTTTCTGTATGTAAAGGCAAACATTGATAGATCTATTTAGAGGCAAATATTCCTTTCTATACGTAGAGACAAACATTTCCTTATACATTTAGAGGCAAATATTCTTTTCTCTCTCAAGCAGCTACCACCAAAATCTCTCATCTGGAGCAAAAAAGAACCCCACTCAACAGGACTTATTTCTTTGTCTGCCTCCAAGCAAAGATTGCATCTTAAAGGCTTTGATTAAACCCCAACCCCCCCCCCAAAAAAAAACCATAAACCCCACATGAATTCTGCATTTATTATGCAGAATGACTCGTACAGATCTCTCCCCTCCCAGGGCTTGGCTGCCTTTAAGCAGCTTTCCCCCCCCCCTTTTGAAGACTCTGAACTCTGGATGTGACAAAGTCATTAGGCTGCCGTTTAATAGAATTACAATGAATGCTGAAGAGAGAACTTCCTCCCTCCCTCCTCCCCCACGCAAACTTTTTAGTGATAAAGAGCCTTTTTCAGCCTGGCTAATCCTATTTACTGCTCTTAATTGGAGAGCTGTGTTTGTCCAAAAGGCTGCAGTTGTTTGGGAGTGAGCCTGGCTCCCCAGGGAAGAGAAGAACTATTTGTTTTAGCCGTGGAGCCTCAAAGCAAAGGGCACAATAGAGCTGTCTATCCAAATACTGCCCTAGTTCAGGGCCATGGCAGGATGAGGCTTAGAGCTGCTGTGTGAGGCTATTATTGTTGCTAATCAAACAAGCAAACCCTATCGCAGAGCCCTGGCACCAGCTTCTAGGAGGTGGCAGCC
Organism: Tricholaema leucomelas; assembly: GCA_013400475.1. Classification (NCBI taxonomy): domain Eukaryota; kingdom Metazoa; phylum Chordata; class Aves; order Piciformes; family Lybiidae; genus Tricholaema lacrymosa; species Tricholaema leucomelas. Next base: position 37,760 of record WAAF01006976.1, read on the forward strand.
TGAGTGACTGCAGGCCCCCAGCAACTCCCTCAGCTTCCCCTTCAGGGAGGCTGGAAGTGAGCCTCAATTGCCCAGCTCCATCTAGTGCTTGGGAATCAAATCATAGACTCACTGGATCAGTCAGGGTTGGAAGGGATCACAAGGATCAGCCAGTTCCAACCCCTCTGCATCAGTCAGGGTTGGAAGGGACCACAAGGATCAGCCAGTTCCAATCCCCCTGCCATGGGCAGATATTTAGGATCATAGGATCAGGTTTGGAAGGGACCACAAGGATCAGCCAGTTCCAACCCCTCTGCATCAGTCAGGGTTGGAAGAGACCACAAGGATCAGCCACTTCCAACCCTCCTGCATCAGTCAGAGTTGGAAGGGACCACAAAGATCAGCCAGTTCCAACGCCCATGCCATGGGCAGGTATTTAGAATCATAGGATCATAGAAACAGTTTGGGTTGGAAGGGACCACAAGGATCAGCCAGTTCCAACCCCCATGCCATGGGCAGATACACCTCACACTAGAGCAGGCTGTGCACAGCCTCATCCAGCCTGGCATTAGACACCTCCAGGGACACCTTTGCAGGAATGATCCACCCATAAGAAGCTTCCAGGAGATGCTTGCAACGTTTCATTTCAAATCTCTACGTTTAAAGCCAGCTCATTTTCCTTCTGGTCAGCTCAGAAATAAAGCTGCTTGGTGGGTTTGGGGTTTTTTTCTCCTCTCCTAGCTTGATTGGCAATGTGCTACTGCCAAATCTCCCAGGAGATACGTGGTGGGGCCTGGCAGAAGTGGAACTATCTCTGCTCTGGCTTTACAGATGTTTTAGATAGCTTGAGGTGGCTGTGGATCATAGAATCAAGCAGGTTGGAAGAGAGCTCCAAGCTCAGCCAGCCCAACCTAGCACCCAGCCCTGGCCAAGCAACCAGACCATGGCACTAAGTGCCCCAGCCAGGCTTGGCTTCAACACCTCCAGGCACGGCCACTCCACCACCTCCCTGGGCAGCCCATTCCAATGCCAATCACTCTCTCTGCCAACAACTTCCTCCTCACATCCAGCCT
>WAAF01006978.1:0-20752 GCA_013400475.1 Tricholaema leucomelas
CTCTCTTTCTCTCTTTCTTTCTCTCTTTGTTTGTTTCTTTTTCTTCCCTTCCTCCTCCCTTCCTGCCTCCTCTTTCCCTTTTTACCCTTTCTTCACTTTCTTTCCTGCCTTTCTTCTGCCAATTCTGATCTCCAACTGCCAGATTCACGTCTGTCTCACCTGGAAGAAGTACAGGCTCCCGATGCCCGTCCCGCGCCACTGGCCGCGCTCTGAGCGTTGCGGGGCCAACGGCCCCGCTGTGTGTACCTGGCGCTGCCCCGGCAACGAGCCGGTAGCTGGAGGGCCAGCAGAGTGTCAGCAGCAGCACGGTGTTAGCAGCGGTGACACGGGCAGAGCCCAGCGCTTGTCTAGCGCCACTGTCTGGCAATAGAGGGCCCTCGGCAGCCTCTGGTGTCCTCAGTGGGAGCTGTCTACAGCCACTGTGCCTCTCACGGGAGGATTCTGCAAGGGTTGGTCGGGATGGGCCAGCTCAACTGCTGCCCTGGCTCCAGGTGAGCTGCAGCCGTGGCTCAAGGATGCTTGGGCCCAGGCGGACCCTGCAGTGGCCGCCTTGCTCAGGCCGCTTTGCTCTGCAGGGTCGAGCCTGAACCCGAGCAGCAGCCGCAGCCTGTCCTGCCGTCCGCTCAGCCACTGCTCCGGCAGCGGGTGCGGGTGACCCAGGGCCGGGGAACGAGGGAGAGGGACCTCCTCCTCTTCAGGGACACCTTGTTCATCGCCAAGCTCAAGTAAGACTGCCAGGCTCCCAGCGGCCTTTGCTCCCAAGGCCTGGCCCTGCCAGTACTCGGGGGACACCCAAGGAGCAGCCCCAGCTCCCAGCACCCTCCGTGGCAGCTGGAACCAGGAGGCTTGGCCACCTCCAGCTCATTCTCTGCCGCTTCTCTCTGCAGACACGGCTGTGCCCCACGCCCCAAGCTCTGCCTGGCCCTGGGCCAGCTGCAGGTGCTGACCAGCAGGGATGGGGCAGCTGGCGACGGCACTCGGGAGGACAAGGCCACCGACTCCCTTGTCTTGATCTGGCCCTCTGGCTCCTGCATTGTCACCTTCCGGTGAGTTTCAGTGCGCACCCCCCGGCGGGGTGGGCAGGGCTGTGCGGGTGCCCGGCTCTGCCTGCAAGCTGGGCAGCAGTGGGCGCTCAGGCTGCTTCTCCTCTCTGCCTGCAGCTCCCGGGCAGTAAAGGACGTCTGGCTCAGCGCGCTCACTGGGTAAGCCCTGCCTGGCGCTGCAGCCCGGGCAAGCCCTGCTTACAGCATGGGGAGGTGCTCCGGTGGCTGTGGACAGATTGTCAGTGGGCAGAGCTGGTGCAGCAGCTCCAGCCAGCTGTGTTTAGCCGATCCCTGTCCAGCCCTGTCTTCCCCACAGCTCTTCCCTCTCCTGCCAGCGGTGCCCGGCTCTTTCAGGCTGGCAGCAGTGGACCAAGGTGGCTCGGGTCTGACACGGCTCTTTCTCTTCCCCTTCCCCATCCACAGGCCACCAGGAGTGAAGGGCGCCCAGGTGACCCAAGTGCCCTCCATGAAGCTCCTGATGAGGGAGCTGAGCATCCGCCATTCCGTGAGTGCCCCTCCTGTCCCTGCTCTCGGCCCAGGGGTGCTCCAGCCCAGCACCACCTGTGGGCTTCTCACCTTCTGCTCTTTTCTTCATGTGCAGCAGGTGAAACTACGCAGCAGCAGCCTGGACAGGCTGCTCCAGGCCCAGGCCAAGGTGAGGGTCTCTCCAGGCCCACTCTCAGCTGTTCCCACTGTCCTACACCCACCTCTCACAGCCTGGGGTCCATGCAGCTCTCTGGGGACCCTTCCACCTAATTCGGGGCCTTCTCACTGACCACAGAGCATGTCTTGCAGGCTGTTGCTGAGAAGCGGCCAGCTGCCATCCCCTCCGACGGACAAGCTGGACGTGTCCACGTGGCTGGTGAGTTTGGAGAGAATGGGGGCAAGATGGCCCTGCTCTCTTCCTCTGCCTCACAGGCACTGGCACTCCACTGGGGCTGCAGCTGCCCTTCCTGCAGGACACGGCTATGCTCATTGCTCTGTAGCAGGACAGACCTGAGCTCCTGCAGCTCCTCCAGTGAAAAAGAGAGCCTCTGCCTGTGCCCCATGACCGGGGAACCGTGCTGAGGGGCTCCAGAGGCAGAGTCCACTGCTGGCATCTCATGCAGAGAGTTTGGCTCTGCTTTCCTTGACAGCTGGATGGACCCGCCGCAGGATGGGGTTGCCATGGCCCTTTGGGAGGAGAGGGACCAGAGCAGCTGCAGGGGTGCCTGGGCCCTCAGGCTCTGCCAGCCGAGGGGCTCTTTTCGGCCAGCGCCTGGCAGCTGTCTGCAGCCAGGAGGGCACGCTGCCCCAGCCAATCCAGGTCAGCCAGCACACATGCCCCTGCCCCTGAGGAAGGGCCTCCTGGCCCAGGGCCTCTCCAGACCATCAGTTCTTTCCCGCTGACCCCTGCAGGACCTGCTGGATCTCCTCCGGGAGCAGGGACCCTCCACAGAGGGCATCTTCAGGCTGGCCGCCAGCGAGCGCGCTGCTCGGCAGCTGCGGGAGGCCCTGGACAGCGCTCAGGAGGTGCACCTGCACAGCCAGCCTGCACATCTGCTGGCTGCCGTCCTGAAGGTGAGCCGAGCTGCCCTGCGGGCTGGCAGCTCCCAGTCTGGGTGCTGATGGACACCTGCCAGAGCAGTCCCTTGCCGTTGTTGCAGGACTTCCTGCGAAGCATGCCCTCCAAGCTCCTCCAGGAAGAGCTCTATGAGGAGTGGATGGACGCCCTGCACAAGACCAGCAGGCAGGAGAAGCTGGAGGCACTGAGAGAGTGAGTGTTGGCAGCAGCCTGCCTGCTCCACAGCCACTGCCAGGAACCCACACTTAACGACTAAATCTTGGTCCCCTGGACAAAGCTCTTGTTTGCTGCCACCCACTTCCTGCTGCTGTGGGGCGTGGTTTGCAGGGAGGAGGTACAGAAAAGTATTTCTCTCACTAGAGGACTCTCACCGGCTTTGGGGCTTACTCCACCAAGGGAGACTGGCCAGTAGGGTGGGGAGGGAGGTGGCTGTATCTCAGCTAAGGCAGTCCTTCTGATCAAGACCTGCCATGGCCAAGCAGCCTTCCCTCGGGTGGGCTTGGGTGAGATCAACCTGTGTTGACACTGTTGACTTTATTAAGGTTGTGTTTCTGTGCCCTCAGGGTGGCCAGCAAGCTTCCCCTGGCCAACTCGCTGCTCCTCAAGAGCTTGCTGACCCTGCTGGGCAGCATCAGCAGCAATGTGGCCACCAGCAGGATGAGCGCCAACAACCTGGCCATCTGTGTAGGGCCAAACCTGCTGAGCCCAGCCAAGGAGCACACCCTGCCCCTGGACGTCCTGCTGCAGGTGACAGGGCAGGTATGCTGTGTGATCAGACACCTACAGCCTTTGGGGCCCACCTGGGCTTTGCTGCTCACAGCTTCCTGGCTGTGTCCTCAGTAAATTCTGCTCATGGAGCTTCCAGGAGGAGCAGCCCCACAGTTGCAAAACTGCCAGGGTCAGGAGTGGGAAAGGCTGTCACCCGCTTTCAGCCACCGAGGTGGAAACCAGTGATTTGTTGTGTGCAGGTAACTGAGCTGGTAGAGTTCCTCATTGAACACCAAGAGGAACTCTTTGGCAAGGACATGGCTGGCCTTGGGAGACCATCAGATGAGGAGTTACCAGCACCAGAGACACAATGTGGAACACCAGAGGTACGTGAGGGCCACAAACAGCATTGGCAATAAAAGCCTCTCCCCTCAGGACGTGGCATTGCTGTGACATGGACAATTAAGGCCATCCACCAAATCCATGCCTGGGATCTGCCTCTTAGAGCTAAGGTAGCAACTGGGCACAGAGCTCCTTGCCGCCTCTTAACTTCCCCATTTTCATTGCAGAAGCCTCCGGTCACTCCAGTACACCCCAAGGTGAAGAGCTCGTCTGGGGAGAAAAGGTACAATGAGCTGGCTTTGGTTAAGGGCAGGATGGGTCTAAGTTTTTCAGGGCTTCCCCTTTTTAACAACACTCTTGAATGCAAAAGCTTGGCAGGCTCTTCAGTAAAGCACAGGAAGAGACCATCAGCGCGTGTGGAGGAGGAGGCTGAAGAGCGACCAAGCAGGAAGAGGGCAAGGCTGGAGCCTCTGCCCTCAGAGACAAGCAGCTGAGGAATTCAAGCAGGTAAGGCAAATGCAGAGTCCAGGGGTGTAGCACAGTGCTGCTCATCTTTCCGAGGTCTGAACACTCCTTGAGTTGCACAGGTAGGTCTCCAGACAGGAGGAATGTACCAGCCTTTGGGAAAACCTGCATGTCAGGATAAACATTCCACTGGAGCCTCTGCAGAGTCCATTAGGCACCCAAGGATGCACTGCTAGTGCAAGGCTGAGCAGACGCCCTGGCAGGGTCACACAACTCACAGTCTGCCACTCTTTGACCTGCCTGAACCAAGCAAGCCTGTTATTGTGCCTTTGTCTCCAGCGGCACTTTTCGGCTCTGTCTTTCTAGGTGCCCATTTATCTTTGGCTGGCTGGAGTCCCGGGACGGTCTGTGATGCCTGGACCCTAGGGGGCATGGTGCAGCCCCAGCCCTGCCTCGGTGGAGGTGAGTGAGCAACAAGAATGGATCGAGCTGTGCTTAGGTGGGGAAAAAGGAGTTGACAGCTGTGGCTACGATCTAAGGGACAGGGGTCATATGGGTGACGTTGTGGTGGCTGATTCCTAGACTCTCCTGAGGGACTTCAGCAACCCTGATACTTGGGCACCCACCAGTGTGCACATTGCCTCGCTCCCATCTTGAGGGTAAGACATGCTGTTCTGTGCTCTGATGGCCACCTGCCAGAGCAGGAGCCCATATCCTGCCCTCTGTTCCTGAGCCAGGGCTGCTGATGCTGCCTATGTGCCCAGGGTACTCCCAAAGCCTCACCCTCAGCCATTGCCGTCATTGCAGCTCTTCCTCCCCAAGCAAGGCCGGCAGTAGAGGGCCCTCGGCAGCCTCTGGTGTCCTCAGTGGGAGCTGTCTACAGCCACTGCGACTCTTATGGGAAGATTCTGCAAGTGTTGGTCGGGATGGGCCAGCTCAACTGCTGCCCTAGCTCCAGGTGAGCTGCAGCTGTGGCTCAAGGATGCTTGGGCCCAGGCAGACCCTGCAGTGGCCGCCTCCAGCTCATTCTCTGACGCTGCTGCAGGCCCAAGCCAAGGTGAGGTTCTCTCTAGGCTCACTCTCAGTTGTTCCCACCTCTCACAGCCTGGGGTCCATGCAGCTCTCTGGGGACCCTTCCACCTAATTCGGGGCCTTCTCACTGACCACAGAGCATGTCTTGCAGGCTGTTGCAGAGAAGCGGCCACCTTCCGCTGGCAGGCTTCCCCTGGCCAACTCGCTGCTCCTCAAGAGCTTGATGACCCTGCTGGGCAGCATCAGCAGCAGTCCTTCAAGTAGCAAGAGCTGCCAACACCCAAGCCAAAATCTGTGGACCCTCACCAGTGCCCAGGACAGAGGAAATGTGCTCATCCTTCACACAGGCTGAGAGTCTCTGGTAGAACTTTGCAATAGAAAGCTGTGCCCCATTCTCCTCCCATGGCATGGGTGTTGCAAAGGATGCTGCAACCAAAGCATTCAGTAACTAAAGAGTCATGTAAAAGCCATCAGGATGTGACCACAGGTGTCCCAGCTGTCTGCAAACAAAGCTTTCTCCAGCCTGAGCACTGCAGAGTGACCTTTGACATTGCACTGATGACTGATGTGTGCCTGTTTCCCTGCCTTTGCTGGAATACCTGAGTTTTGCATCTCTGGGGCAGTGGACTTGCCTTAATGATACAGAAGTCACCTGAAAACTTGCACTGAACTTTTTTCCTGTGCACAGGCTATTCTCTAACTTCAGGCCAAGTATGACAGACGTCTGCTGCCATGTACCTGTTGTAGATCACCAGTTTCCTGATGTTAGAGTTTCTGTTGCACTTCTAAATGGCGCCGATTGGATGACTATGCTGCGATGTGAGATTTAAAAGCAGCTTGTGTGTACCTGGGGATTGGTTACAGCTAGGAGGATGCACTGGGCAGATAAATGTACTTCCAACCTTTATAGGTGAGAACTGTTCACTGCCAAAGGTTCAGGACATATCTAGGGCAGAAACATTCAGACCCAAGCCTGTGTTTTCCTCACAGTTGCTTGGTCAGGGAAGCACACACTGTGCCCTAACATACCAGGTTGTTCCTACTGGGGATGCAGCCCTGTGAAAGTGACTCAAGGCTTTCTTGTCTCCACTTTCTATCCAATATAACTTTTAACATTTCAGTAACAAAAACACAACTAAATCAGGAGCTGTGTGTAAAGAAAAAGATGAAAGAACAAAGTCCATGGCTCTCACAACACATCTAAAAATAGGTGAATATTGCCATATCTGGATTCAGCATAGAAACAGCCTTGAGTCTGAGAGTTTTTAAGGCAGAAGGTTTAGAGATTGTGCCATAAACCTCTGGTTCTTAGGTCTCACCATCAGTGATCCAGAAGCAGCCTCAGAAACACATCTTGGTGACGAGGAGCCCAGAGGGGCTGGAGCTATTCTGTGCTCAAATTACATCAGGGAATGGAGGAGGTCAGCAGAAGTCCTCACACAAGAGGCAGCCGACTGCTGTCAGATTGTATGTTCATGGACATGGATCCGTGGGCAATGCTCTATTTGAGATCCTTTTGCAGACACAGAATTTGTTGCACCCACTCTTCATCCCTTCCTCATAGGCCAAAATGAGAGATGTTGATTATCACTTACCTTTTGCCAGGGGAATGAAAGGGAAGGGCATCTGGATATGGACAGGAGGCAAGGTCATCTTATCTCGACCTTGGTTTTCTCAAAAAGCAGTGGACCAGATGGTCCTCCAGGTCCCTTCTAACCTGGTATTCTGTGACTCTGTGAGCCTCTGGATCAACGTCACCCATGTCCAAAACTAAAATGTTGTTTGGAAGGACAGCACATTGGGGAAGGGAAGTTTTGCAAATGCCTACCTAAGCTCTGTGAGCCGTGTGTAGTCCTACTACAGAACAGTTGTGTAACATAATTGTTCAGATAGTTCTCCTGCAGATTGTCAGGCATTGGCAGAGGCTGCCCAGGGAAGTGGTGGCCTCACCATCCCTGGAGGTGGTCAGGAAACACGTAGATGTGGCACTCAGAGACGTGGCCATGGGGTGGGGTTAAGCTGACCATTTGACTCAAGGATCTTAGAGGTCTTTCCCAACCAAAACAGCTGCCCTGAGGTTCTAGGATTCTCCAAGGTGCACAAGGAAGGCTTAGGATGGATCTTAGGCAGCTGCTTGAAAACCCCATCCCCAGAGGCAGAGATGTGGTGCTGGGTGCTGTGGTTCAGCATCAGACTCAATAGAATGAGCTAATGGTTGGACCAAATGATGTAGAAGTTCCTTTGCAACCAAATTCTATACTTCTCTGATCTTAGGATAAATCTTCATGAGAAATAATTATGCAAAATACAAAGTTCTGCATGTTTTATGTTTATTTTGCATTCCTTATTTCCATCACTGCAAAACAATAGGCATTGCAGTGCTAAGTCATTTGACTTGGGTCTTGGGGAGCAGCATCACAACATGTTAGACTGTGCATTACACTGAGTTGTGGTATGGCAACAAACTACATGCTGACGGGCAGAACAAACTGCATGAGCTGCTTTCCTCTTCACTCTTTCATAGCTGACATGATAAAAGCCTAGAGGAAAGCACAGCTTTGATTCAGATTCTCTGATCTCAGTCTCATTACCATGCACTTGCACACACAGAAGTCATGCTGCAGCAGAGAACATAGCAGAAATTCTGTTCTGCTCCTATTTTTTTTCCCTGGGAATAAAAAAAAACAACCAAACACCAATAAGCAAACATCCACACAAAACAAAACAAGGAAAAACCCAAAGCACACTTGGGAATGCATTTGAAGTTCAAGCATCTCTTTTTTTTTTAAGTACACATTGTACACAAACCACCAAGCCACGAGATGTTAGGAAATGCCCTGACAGCTGCTTAGATGAAGCACATGGTTGGGTCCTTCTTTAAGAGCCTTCCTGGTAAACCTACAGAGAGGTCTGTGGGGTTTGGCCTGAGGACCTCTGTTCTAAAAACTCCTTAATACAGGTGGTGTCTCGACGTGGTTGTGTGAATCACATTTACACAAAAGTACCAAATTTCCACTAAAGCCTCCTGATAGAGCTCTGTACAACGAAGCCTTGCAGGTAGCTCTCTGTTCTTGACACGCCATGTCCCCGTGCTCCACTACTTTCAAACAACACAGGGCATATCCCTAAAGAGAGGGCTGAGGGGGAGGATTTCCTTTATGGCACAGAGCTTCTGTAGCGGCATGCAGGCACACTTTGCAGTTTGAGGTTCAGCCTTGCAGGACAGGTAAGGCAACACAAGAGACAATTCTCAGGTACCCCATAAATGCACAGTTGCTTTATCCACTCCTTCACCCAAGCCAGCAAAGACTTCAACAAACTTCTTCGTAAGAAAAGTGGTTATGAGGGCTCTTACAGATCTCTGCTTAAAAGTACATACCTACTAAAACACTGTATGCTGAAGAGATCTGTGCTGGCTTCACTATAATAACAATGATTGTGAGAATTCAGTGTAATCCATTCACACCCATGAAAATTAACAAGCTGTCTCTCAGAGTAAATAAGAAAAGAAGGAGCCAACAACACCAAACTACAAAAAGCTCTCAAACAAAAACTCCTGCAATGCTGAGCATTTGTTTCTCAGGTCTGTATTGCTACTTTTCTCTCCTAGTTCTTTACAGAAATAAAATGTAAACTATGTTTGAGCAGTGTCAGTGCTTAGATGGATCCCATCCTTTCCTTTGCTTTGCTTGCTGGATTTGTCTTGCAAACAGTTATTTGTCTCAGTAACAGATGAGATGGGCCTGGGCTTTGTTTTAGTTCTGTTGGAAACAGAAGACATTGTGTTCCTCAGCCCTTTCCTCATCAGTGAACACTCTTATTTCCCCTTGTGTCCTGTGACACCTTCCAGTCTTCTTGGACGTCTTCTTGATTGCTGCCCACACACACCCAATTCTATCATAACCATTACTTCTACAATTCTATTCTTTATCCCAGAAGCTTTGCTTTTCCTGACACGAAACTTGAGAAGGCATCTGCAGCCAGAAAAAAAGAGAAGGGAACAGAAGGGGAGGGGAAGGGGAAGGGGAAGGGGAAGGGAAGGGAAGGGAAGGGAAGGGAAAGGGAAGAGGAAGGAAAGGGAAGAGGAAGGGAAGTGGGACATTAACTTATCTTTAAAAGAAGTATTAAGTATAGTGAAGGTTCAAATCTAAGACTCAGTATTTCAGCTTCTGTATTGCACATGTCTGTGAACAAGTAACACTAGCCTCAGGCCAACTCCTGTCACCTTCAATGATGTGTTACTCCAGTCTCTGCTAGTCCTCTGAATTTTTCAGTCTACCTCAAAGTAATTCCTAAGAGAACTGATAATGAACCATTTGAATTTTAAACCCCATTTGTTAACATGTTTGATACACTGGCTGCCAAGTGACTTCTTGAATTAGACAGTGTGTGTGAATTAAATTCAGATGAAAGTCGTTCTCTGCTGCCATGTTTGATAAATGCCCTCCTGTCTCTTAAGTATTGTTTTCTTAAGATTCAGCATGATTTCTCAAAAAAAAAATCTGCACTACATTAGGCACCACTCTGACAGAGCTGGATCTCAGAGTGACTTAAAGAAAAATGTTTATTCCTACCTAGCAGAAGTAGAAGGGAAATGCCTGAGGAGAGCACAGGGATGTTTGCAGCTCCAGAGCAGGACTTGCCTGTAAAGTACTGAGTAAATCCATCTCTTCAGCTCCATAGCCACCAATTGGACTGCTGGCATCTTGTGGGACAATTCTATCTAGCAGGCTTTGGTGGATACATTTTCAGTCTGATTTTGCTAAGTAGCAAAACTATTTTTCCAGTGAAATAAACATCGTTCTTTTATCTTAAACATGTGAGTTTAAAAAAAGGAATTTGTATGTACCTAAATGTTCACTGTTCCTGATCTGAAATTAAATGAAGTCGGAGTTTAGTAGTTTGAACTCAGAAACTTCTATTTCTATATTCTACGATTTTACAAGGTTTTCCCTTCTGCTTGTTAGCAACGTTTCTTAGAGAGAAACAAAATTAAATAAAGCCATGTACTAACTTTAAAATAAATAGGTAGGTAGGTAGGTAGGTAGATAGGTCTTTTAAAAAAGGAAAACACTCAGAAGCTTTCCCTTTTTCAGCTTGTTCACAAACCTGCTTGGAAGAATCTAGGCATAGAGCCCAGAATAAAAATAAACTATGAGAAGTGGTTGATATTCAAAAGTGCCCTTTTGAAAGATCAAAAATGTAAACGTCAGGATGCAAGAAATCAAGCAAAGGCAGCAAGAGAGCTTCATGAAAGTAGCAGCTGCTCACTAAACTCTCTTAAGTGAAGGAGGGACAGATTTCTGTGGTGGCAGCAGGCACAGGTCAGCAGGAAGGAATACAAAAACATTGTGAGAGTGCAGAGATAAGAGAAAAGCTGAAGAATTGAATCTGGTGATGCACCTGGAAGCCAACAAGACAGCGTTCTATGGATACATCAGGAGCAAAACAGAGATTTTGGGGAACATATTCAGTGACAAAAGCTCTGGAAAAGGCCAAGATACTGAGTGATTTCCAAGTGGAACATAGTCACAAAAAGGTCTGCACTCAGGCTTATTAGTGTAACTTTTGATGTTGTGAATGGCCTGGATGCTTGTGTAGAATGCACCCTCAGCAAATTTGGAGTTGGTACAAAACAGTAAGAAATGTTCAACACAATAGATGTTTGTTCTGCTCTCCTGACAGACCTCAACAGGCTGGAGAAATGGGCTAGCAGGAGCCTCATAAAGTTCAAGGACAAACAACTTACATGCCTCAGAAGGAATAATCCCATGTTCTAGGGCAGATCGGGAACCAACTTGCTGGAGAGTAACTTTGCAAAGACCTCAAATTCCTGTCCAAGGCTCTTGTCTTAGACTCCTTATACAGGACTACAGACTACATCCACAGCCTCCCCCGCCAGGTGAATGTGGGGAAGGCTGTGAATGTAGTCTGCCTGGACTTCAGCAAAGCCTTTGACACTGTCTGCCACAACAAGCTCCTGGCTAAACTGGCAGCTCGTGGCTTGGACAAATTCACTCTGTGCTGGGTCAGGAACTGGCTGGAAGGCTGAGCCCAGAGAGTTGTGGTGAATGGTGCCACATCCAGTTGGCAGCCAGTCACTAGTGGTGTTCCCCAGGGATCAGTGCTGGGCCCAGTCCTGTTCCATATCTTTATTGATGATCTGGATGAGGGGATTGAGTCCAGCATCAGTAAGTTTGCAGATGACACCAAGCTAGGAGCAGGTGTTGATCTGTTGGAAGGTAGGAGAGCCCTGCAGAGGGACCTGGACAGGCTGGATGGGTGGGCAGAGGCCACTGGGATGAAATTTAACAAGGCCAAGTGCAGGGTTCTGCACTTTGGCCACAACAACCCCAAGCAACGCTACAGGCTGGGGACAGAGTGGCTGGAGAGCAGCCAGGAGGAAAGGGACCTGGGGGTACTGGTGGATAGTAGGCTGAAGATGAGCCAGCAGTGTGCCCAGGTGGCCAAGAGGGCCAATGGCATCCTGGCCTGTATCAGGAACAGTGTGGCCAGTAGGACGAGGGAGGTTATTCTTCCCCTGTACTCAACACTGGTCAGGCCACACCTTGAGTACTGTGTCCAGTTCTGGGCTCCTCAACTCAAGAGAGATGTTGAGGTGCTGGAACGTGTCCAGAGAAGGGCAACAAAGCTGGTGAGGGGCCTGGAACACAAACCCTATGAGGAGAGGCTGAGGGAGCTGGGGTTGTTTAGCCTGGAGAAGAGGAGGCTCAGGGCAGACCTCATTGCTGTCTACAACTACCTGAAGGGTGGTTGTAGCCCGGTGGGGGTTGGTCTCTTCTCCCAGGCAACCAGCAACAGGACAAGGGGACACAGTCTCAAGTTGTGCCGAGGGAGGTATAGGCTGGATGTTAGGAGGGAGTTCTTCACAGAGAGAGTGATTGGCCTTGGAATGGGCTGCCCAGGGAGGTGGTGGAGTCACCATCCCTGGGAGTGTTCAGGAAAAGACTGGATGAGGCACTTAGTGCCATGGTTTAGTTGACTGGATAGGGCTGGGTGATAGGTTGGACTGGATGATCTTGGAGGTCTCTTCCAACCTGATTTATTCTATTCTATACCATGACAAAAACCTCAAGAGATCACAGAATCACAGAATGTTAGTGATTGGAAGGAAATGCAAACGATCATCCAACTCAATCTCCCTGCCAGAGCAGAACCATCTAGAGTAAGTCACACAAAAATGCATCCAGGCAGGTTTAAAATGTCTCCAGTGAAGGAGACTCCATGACCAATCTGGACAGCTAGTTCCAGTGCTCTGTCACCCTCACAGTGAATTTTTTTTTTCTTACGTTCATGTGGAACCTCCTGTGCTCCAGTTTGACCCATCACCCTTTGTCCTATCATTGGACATAACTGAGTAGAGCCTGGCTCTGTCCTGCTGACATTCACCCTTCACATGTTTATAAACATAATGAGGTCACTCCTCCTAGCTGAAGTGACCCAGTTCCCTCAGCCTTTTCTCATAAGGGAGATGTTCTACTCCCTTAATCATCTTTGTGGCTCTACACTGGACTCTTTCAAGAAATCCCCTGTCATTTCTGAACCGAGGGCCAAAAAACAGAACCAAATATTCTGGATTAGGCATCACTAGGCCAGAGTACAGGGGCAAGGACCTTCTATCCACACTTCTAATCCACCACAGGGTGCCATTGACTTTCTTGGCCAATAGGGCACATTTCTGGCTCATGACAATCCTTTGTGCCACCAGGACCTCCAGGTCCTTTTCCCCAGAACTGCTCTCCAACAGATCAACTCCCAGCTTGTACTAGTATACAGTGATGCTCTTTCCCAGATGCAAGACCCTACGCTTGCCCTTGTATTTCATTAAATTTATCCCCTCCCAACTCTCCATCCTATATAGTCTCACTGAATGGCAGCTCAGCCTTCTTTCCTTCAGTTCACAGTCCAGCTCACTACCCAGCTGTCCAGACCACACTACCTCAGTTTAGCTGCAAGGATGCTGTGGAAGACTATGTCACATTCTTTCCTGAGATCAAGATAAACCACATCCACTTCACTACCTCTGTCCATCTGGTTATGTGCTCAGAAAAGGCTACCAGGTTACTTAAATGTGACTTCTACTTGGTAACACCATGCTGACTCCTCCCAGTGACCTTATCCTTGATATGCCTGGAGACAGCTTTGAGGATAAGTTGTTCCATCACTTTCCTAGGGATGGAGTTGAGGCTGACCAGTCTGTAGTTATGCAGCTTCTCCTTCATTCCCTTTTTGAAGACTGAAGAGGCAGTTGCTTTCCTCCAGTCCTCCGATACCTTCTCCTGATCCCCATGACTTACCAGAGATGATTGAGAGTGGCCAAGCAATGACTTCCACCAGCTCCCTCAGCACCTCTGGGTGCATCAGGACTCCTGGGTTTATATATGTCAGGATCGCTTAACTGATTCCTAACGTAGACCTGATCAAACAAGGTAAACTCCTCCTTTATCCTGACTTTCTCTGGTGCCTCGGGGGTCTGGGACTCCTGAGGACAGTCTCCAACAGTGTAGACAGAGATGAAGGCATTCAGTAGCTCTGCCTTCCTTTATCCTCTCAGCAGGGCACCCACCTCATTCAGCAATGGACCTACAGCGTTTGTTCACCCTGCAATGTGTTTGAAAAAGACCTCTCTCTTGTCCTTGACCTTTTTGCAAGGTTGAATTCCAGGGAGGCCTTAGCTTTTGTTGTTGCCTCTCTACATATTCTGACATAAGTCTTGTACTTCCCCCAAGTGGTTGTCCAGCCACTGTTTCCATGATCTGTAGACTCTCATCTTCCACTTGAGTTTACTCAGCACTTCCCTGTTTAACTATGTGGGTCTCCTGGCTCCCTTTCTCCATTTACCCTGCCACGGGTTTGAATGGGAGAAGAAGGCATGAAAACTGCTTTCCCTCCACCACCCTGCGGGCCTGAAAGGGGAACAGCAACAGACACTTTTCCGCACATGGGCTGACCCATGACCACCATCCATGACCACATTCCAGCCACGTGAACTGTACCACTACATCTCTGTGACGGAAGGGGACTTCTGCCCTTATCGCCCGTTTGTGGCGAAGGGAAGAAATCAATGGGTGCGAGATAGTTATATAAAAATATATGTTTATTAAACTCAATATTCTTAACTCTCAACACCCCCCAACCACTGTATTAAATATTGTTCATTCACGGTTATGGGTCGACCTTATGGGCTAATATCACAATAAACGGCTTACTAAGAACTATATTACAATGAGTAGCATTCAACTATTAACAGACTATTAACAGAGAGAGTTTTCCCCGCGGCTCAGTTCCGCTTGGGGTCAATATACCACCTGCCCAACGGAGTGGGCTGAAACACCTTCTGCCCTTTGGCAAGAGATTACAAATATTACAGAGGCTTCAAAGTATTTACTAACAATTCTGGTTAGTTATCAATAATTATCAATCACCCTCCGGGGTTATATCAACTGCCTATTTACCTAAGGTCCAAACCTCTGGGAACTATGCCCGTGGACCTGTGAGGCTGGAAATCTTCCCGGTGTGAGGGGAAATAGGAATCTTCCCGTTTCTAGGGGATATTAGTGATCCTCCCGGCTTCTGGGGGAAAGGATGTAGTCTTCCCAGCTATCTGGGGGAAATCAATACAGTCTCTACCTCCTTCTCCTGGCGAGGATACCTTCTGCCTTGTCTCCTGGTTCCTCCTGGAAGCTTGGTCCGGGAACTGCTGCGGGACCGGTGGCAGGACCTCTGTTGCTGGAGAATGGGTGCTGTGCAGCACGGTTCTCACCCTGGCTGTCAGGTCGATCGCGCCTCTGGTCTGCTCCTGGTGGCTTGGCAGCTTTGGCTCTTACCAGGCTGAAGCAATGGGCATACACGGCTAGCTGGAGTCTGTGCTCCTCAGATATATAGACAGTGCAGGATCGAATGTCCTGATTAGTTCACCTCGGCTGGCTGGCTGGGAGATTCTATCTCCATATCAGCATGAGCAAATAGGCCGGTGACACAAAGTAACAGACAATAGTTGTGCCCAAGTCTAAGTATAAGCGATCGTGAGGACAGGGCCTCAGCGTGAGTGTGAGAGAGGAGAGAAGCAAGCTCTGGCGAGCTGGAGAGAAGCGAGCTAGAAGCGCTCTCTCTGGATAGAAGCGAGCTCTGTGGATAGAAGCTCTGTAGATAGAAGCTCTGTAGGTAGAAGCACTGTAGGTAGAAGCACTGTAACACGTGTGCACTCTCATTTATAAACTGTGGGCCGAGATCAATTGGCCCAATTGGCCACTATTGACCAATCAGTTTGGCAGACAGCCAAACATTACCAAAATAGGCGAATTCACTATGCCTTATACCTCCATACATGGAGAGAGCATAGGCTGGGCCACACGCTCAGTGTGGGCTTATGCAACCTGTTTACTACACAGGCCTTAGCAGGGCCGGGGCCAGGCAGACACCATGGCGCCTTGGCCTTTTGTACCTTTTATGCCTTTTAATGTGTTTAGCCCTGGTTTGGAGAGGAACATGCCTGGGCATGCAAAGCAAAGTGAGGCATAGAATGAGCCTATTTTTCGGGCCTATGGGCCCTCCACAACAATCTCTGTAATTTCCACAAGACCAAAAGCCTTGGCCACACACAGATTTCTGACTCCCGATGCTGCATGCCTTGGTGCACAGGCATTTCAGGGAGTGAGCTGAGCATACTGGTTCCATGCTAGTGGGGTGGGAGGCCTCCTGATGTTCATTAATACCATAACACTGTCCCCCTGGTGCTAACCCAGCTAAAACCCCACCCTTCTTAGAAGCTAAAGCTCTATGCTAATTCTTCTCCTACAGTCCTTTTCCCACTGTGAGATATGCCTTTCCCACATGTTACCATCAGGCCTGGTGTCTTGTAAAAATCAGCCATGATCAAAGAACCCAAAGCCCCATAGTACCACTCTTGGAGCCAGGCATTTATGGACTAGATTCTTCTATCCCATGCCATCACCTGCAACTGGAAGGAGTGAAGAAAGAATAATTTGCATTCCAGACTCTTTTAGTAACTCTTTCACTAAAGCCTCTCTTCATTCCCCTCAGACTACAAGATCACAGAATAACAGAACCTTAGAGGTTGGAAGAGACCTCCAGAGATCATAGAGTCCAACCTCCCTACTAAGGCAGGATCCCCTAGGGTAGTCCACACAGGAATGCATCCTGACATGTTTTGAAAGTCTCCAGAGAAGGAAACTCCACAATTCCCCTGGTCAGCCTGTTCCAGTGCTCTGTCACCCTCACTGTAAGGAAGGTTCCCCTCATGTTGAGCTGAAACCTTCTATGTTACAATTTATACCTGTTACTCCTTGTCTTATTACTTGCACCACTGAAAAGAAATTGTCCCCATCCACTTGACACCAACCCCTCAGGTATTTGTACATAGATGAGATCTCCTCTCAGTCTTCTCTACTCCAGACTAAATACCCCCAGATCTCTCAGTCTGTCTTTGTAAGGGAGATGCTCAGGTCTCCCAGACA
This sequence comes from Tricholaema leucomelas, assembly GCA_013400475.1. Lineage (NCBI taxonomy): Eukaryota > Metazoa > Chordata > Aves > Piciformes > Lybiidae > Tricholaema lacrymosa > Tricholaema leucomelas. The sequence continues at coordinate 16,653 of WAAF01006978.1, forward strand.
TCCTCATGACTCACCATTGGACTCTCTCCAACAGGTCCCTGTCTCTCTTGAATTGAGGACAAAATCAGACACAGTATTCCAGGTGCAGTCTCACCAGGGCAGAGTAGAAGGGGAGAAGAACCTCCATAGACCTGCTGGACACATTTTTCCTTGAGCACCCCAGGATGGCATTGGCTCTCTTGGCCACAAGGATGCATTGCTGGCCCATGCAGAGCTTGCTGTCCACCAGGACTCCAAGGCCTTTCTCCACATAGCTGCTTTCCAACAGGACAGCTCATAGCCGTTACTGGTGCCTGTTGTTATTCCTCCCCAGGTGCAGGACCCTGCACTTGTCCTTATTGAACTTTGTGTGGTTAGCCTTTGTCCAGCACTCCAGTCTATCCAGATCTTGTTGCATGGCAGCACAGCCTGGTGAGTGTCAGCCAACCCCCTAGTTTTGTATCATCAGTGAACTTGCTCAGGGTACACTCAGTGCCCTCATCCGGGTCGTTGATAAAGATATTGAGCAGAACTGGACCAATACTGGCTACAGGCCTCCAGCTCAGTTCAGTGCCACTGATGCCAGCTCTATGATCTCTGTTGTCCAACCAGTTTTTCATCCACTCCACAGAACAAGCATCTATGCCACATCTCCTGAGCTTATTTGTGAGGATGTTATGTGAGACAGTATCGAGAACCTTGCTGAAGTGGTTAGAAATGGCCTCCAGGATGAGCTGCTCCATCACCTTTCCAGGAATAGAGTGATGGATGCAGATTGATGCAGATTGAGGCATTCATTTCATGCATCAAACTCAAAATTTGTTTTAGCTGTTGTTGTTATGAAATGTATTTGGAAATTATACAGTAATCTTGAACGTGCAGTATACATTCCCTTGCATCATCATTTTTTTTTAATGTATGTTTGAGATTCAATATTGAAAGTATATTAAATCAGGTGAGAGGTAGAAAGGGTGAGAGATATCTGTGCCATTCAGTAAGCCGAGCCTTTGTTTAAGCTGTAAACACCAACTCCTATTTCTTGCTAATAAAATCCTGTCCTGGAGGTCCCGTGTACCCCAAAATTTCCTCTCCTCTGGTTTGAATGGGAGAGGAAAAAGGCACAAAAAGACCTGTTTCCCCCTATCCTGCCCTGCAGGCATGAAGGGGGGGAGCAGGGGGACCCTTCCAGCATGAGAGCTTCCCCCTGTCGGGCCCGCACTGGACTCAGCTGGGGATTGGCTGTGTGTTCTTCGCGCCTAGGATGTGGTAACTTGGCTCTTTGTCTAGGAAGGGTATAAATATTTGAGTTCATTCCCACCTTGGGGTGCTCCTGACGTGGAGTTTGTTCCCGCCTTGGAGTGTTCCCACCTTGGTGTGCCTGCCTTGGAGTTCTTCTCCCCCCGCCTGGATAGCTCCTCTCGCTCTGAAGACAAGCTCTGAAGGACTTCATCTTAAGCACCATATTGTGCAGCTTTATTGCTCTTTAATGACCCTGGAGGTTTCTGAAAAGACCGTGGGACAGACCTTTGAATCGTCTTCCTTTCAAGCCAGCGCGCTTTGTCGTGAGTAGCTTTGGGCTCAGCCTTATTTTGATAGTGGGGAACGCTATATTTAATAGCACAAGCCTTTTCCAACTTCTGACTTCAAAAATTAGTGCAGTTTACTCGTGGCATCCTATTGTGGATATTCTCAAACAACTAAGAACGAACCTGCTAATTAAATCTAAATTGTCTTCTGTGTACAGTTTTGGGGGCAGGTTTTCGGGAAAATAAAATAACTCTATTTTTATAAATTCCTGACTGGGCCAAATTCATTCCTGCCTCCATGACAAATCCTTACTATGATATAGTAGCAATTGTTTCTACAAGTTGCATTAAAGGTTTCTGTAAGGCATTTGCAGTGACTGAAATTCAAGATCTCTGCTGCTGGCCTTTCTTATGTTTTAAAAAATCTTCTGACCTTAAAACATATACAAACTCCTTTTTTCTTTTTTTTATAAACACTGCATGAGTAACACAAACTTTGCAACCCTAAACATGCTCAGGGCAGCTGAGGAAAACAAAAATAACTTTCTGAATCAAAGAATGATTTAATTGTATGGAATGGAAGGGCCCATTGTAGAACATGAGTACAACCCCCCTGGCCAAAGGAAGATCACCTAGGTCAGGCCATACAGGAACATATCCAGGCCTCCACTCTTAACTGCTCAGTCATGTTCTGATTCTGTGCTTTTTCTAGCAGAATCAGAAATAAAAAGTATTTCCTCTGCCTGTCTCTAGGGTTATTCTTCATGAAAGGAATGTTCATGAAGAAATGTATGCATGGCATTTGGTCAATTTATAGAAGCTAATGAACAAATATGAATCATTTTTCCCTCCTCCTTTTGTTATTTTTATTATTTTTCCCCCCTCCATTTGATGATTTTCTTTTTTTTTTTTTTTAAATTATATTTCCAAAGAACAGCTACATAGCACAGGCTGTATGTAATTACTAATTAACTTCCAAGTGAGTTACTCCAGGTATCACTTGGGACCTAGGAAGGAAATGAGTTTATACTTGAAGAAAACATCTCTGCTAGTTTGAAGCTAGTTAGAATGTTTTGGTGAGAAGAACTAGATTACAGGCTGTGAAAGAGAAACAAATGGTAATGTCTACTTCACTCATTGGCTTGCTGAGATGTATAAGAACAAAAATACAAACATAAGTAAGGGACTTCGAGCACAGCCTGAGCTCTGAGCTGCATTTTCTCTCTAACCTCATGCTCCAACTCTCTGATTAATCCACTTTGCTTCCTAACCCCCTGGCCAACCTCCATTCTTCCTTGGGACACAAGGCAACACCTGGGGTAAGGTAGGGGAGTGGGAGAAGGTGGAAGGATGGTTGGGAGCCCCTCCTGGGGACTCAGGTTTCTGAGAGGGCTGTTGTGTTTCTGTATTACCTTTTAACTTGTATATTTCTGTATATAACTGTTCATACTGTAAACATCTGCTTGTATATTGTGCTAGCTGTAATTCAAATTTCCAGAGCCATCTGAGTCTAGTCTGGGTGATTTCCAAAGTGGTGGGGGGGTGGAGAACACCCAAACCACCACAACATCTTGTATAGTGTTCCAACTGAAGTGACAAAATTCCAAACACAAATTGAGTTTTCATTGTCCCAATTTAGCATATGCCATAATCAAAGACTGGACCAGCTGAGCCTAATTCAGTCCTGCCAAGGTCTACAGGAAGAAGACAACCTCTTTGGGTCTCATGTATATCTCTAAGAACTTCACCACTATTAAAAATGATGCTATTATTGCATTCAGGCAGTATCAGTGCCAGTATACAGACTCAGCCTTGGAAAGCAGAAGGAGCTAATTGTGTTGTTAATCCATGTGTAATTTTCCTCACCCAAATTACTTTAAATTTGATTAAGTGTTCAATAATAGAGAAAGAGTACTCATCATGGTTTTCATATGCATTGTTACAGAGCATTTCTATGATGTAATGAATGGTGTCATGCTCTTGGGCTACCTTATTGCATCTTTGGCTTTCCTTCATAGCTTGGCATGAACAGATATGGACAAGGTTCATCATGTAATTAACCACAGACAACATTTAATAAAAATTAAAAAACATATTAATGAAGTGATCAGACCCAGAACTAGGGTATGCTGTAAAACATTAACTAATGTGAAGTATTGATCAGACTGAGGCAATTAATTTAAGCCATTAGAAGATCAATAAAAAAAAAAAAAGCTGATTTATCTTTCTCTTTGTCATTGGATTTGCCATTAAAAAATCAGTGAACTTATATTAAAATTTTGTTATACTATGGCATCCTGGCCTGCATCAGGAATGGTGTGGTCAGCAGGAGCAGGGAGGGCATTCTGCCTCTGTACTCTGCACTGGTTAGACCACACCTCGAGTACTGTGTTCAGTTCTGGGCCCCCCAGTTTAAGAGGGACATTGAGATGCTTGAGCGTGTCCAGAGAAGGGCGACGAGGCTGGTGAGAGGCCTCGAGCACAAGCCCTACGAGGAAAGGCTGAGGGAGCTGGGATTGTTTAGCCTGGAAAAGAGGAGGCTCAGGGGTGACCTTATTGCTGTCTACAACTACCTGAGGGGTGGTTGTGGCCAGG
>WAAF01006980.1:0-23750 GCA_013400475.1 Tricholaema leucomelas
GGGCAGGCTCTCAGACAAACAGACAGTGACCAGGTAGCTACTCTGGCCCTTCATTTTGTATCGCTCAGGAATGCACTCATTAAGCTCAGGTAGCAGAACTGATCCTGTCCTCAGGAGCTTCACGAGAACATCCCAAAGCATTTATGGAGGTCACTCATCCACAAGTCTCAGTGCTTCCAGATTCTCAAGACAGAAACACTTGTCTTTTCCCAGACTCTTTTCTTTACTTTTCCAAGCCCTCTGCTTGGCCAGATTCTTTTCAGTGCTGCCCAGTGGCAGGACAAGGGGCAATCGGCACAAGCCAGAACCTAGGAGGTTCCATCTGAACAGGAGAAGAAACTTCTTTGGTATGAGGGTGGTGGAGCCATGGAGCTGACTGCTCAGAGAGGTTGTGGAGTCTTCCTGTCTGGAGATATTCCAAAGCCACCTGGACAATGTGAGCCTGGGCAAGCTGCTGTGGGTGCCCCTGTTTTAGCAAGGTGGTTAGACTGGATGATCCTCAGAGGTCCCTTACAACACCACCATGCTGGGGTTCTGTGATTCTGTTCCCCATGTGGCCAACTACTGCATGGAACCCACAACAAACGAAACAAAGCTCAACTGCTCCATGCAGGTTCAGAAGCAAAAGCCCAGCTCTGCCTGACTGCCATTGCTGTGACTTTTGCTACCACTTTTCACTGCCATGTTTGTCACCAATGCCTGTGCTGGGGGTGATCAGCACCTCCTGCTCAGCAGGCAATAGAGCCCAGTTGTGCACCTGGCAACTGCACGTCTCCGTCTTATGTTGACTGCAGTTGTGTGGTCAGCGAGCTCAGTGTGAGCTGTGAGCCAGAAGCAGGCTCCAGTGGCCAAGGAGACAGATGCGGGGGGGAGCGTCAAGAAGAATGCAGCCAGCAAGTCAGTGGAGGTTCTGCTCCTGCTGTGTTCTGTTCTGCAAGGCTGCACTTGGAGTCCTGGGTCCAGTTTTTGACTAATGCCCCAGAAGAGGCTGCAAATATGCTGAGTATCCTGGACCATCTCTGAGAGGGGAAAGGCTGAGAGCAGAGCTCTGGGGCTGTTGAGCTGAAGAAGAGCAGCCCCAGAGGGGCTCTGATCAATGCTCAGCATGAGATAAAAGGTGGGGGGCAAGAGGATGGTGCCAGACTCTTGTCAACGGTGCCCAGTGACAGAACAAGTGGCAAACTGGAACACAGGATATTCCATCTGCACATGATGATGATGTGAGGTCTGTGAGGGTGCCGGAGCCCTGGAGCAGGCTGCCCAGAGAGGTTGTGTAGTCTCCTTATCTGGAAATATTTCAAACCCACCTGTCCATTGTGATCCTGGTAAGCTGCTCTGGGTGCCCCTGCTTTAGCTGTGGGGTTGGCCTGGATGATCTCTAAAGGTCGCTTCTAACTCTCCCCCGTACTGGGTCTGCTACTGGGTGATATGAGGGTGTCTATAGCCTGAGCAAGTTTTTGTCCCAGCATCCTAGCATAGTTTGTAGAAACCTGCCTCTCTCTGAGGCCACACCACAGCCACCTCCCTGCCCTACATACAGCATGCCTGTGGCTTGATCCTCTTTGGTGTCTTCTTCCCCACCACCAGCAGCAGCGTCTCAAGTCCTTTTCTTTTAACAGCTTCTGGTGCCAGCATGGAATGAGAATGGTTCCCTTCCCCAGCTTGCCCCACCAGTCACCTTACCAGGGAGACAGGGCTAAGCTGGGATGCTAAACTGGGATACCAGCCCTCAGCAGCTGCACAGGAAGGGAGGGGAGGACTTCAGGCAGGAGCATTTTCACCTAAGGGGTGAGATTAGAAGCAAAGCTCCTGTGAAGAGCATATGTCTGGTTGGCAGGACAAGGCTGTGCTAGTCTTTTGCAATTGCTCAGCCTAAGCTGCTGGTATGTGGAAGCCTGTGCAAAGCAGGTTTCTGGGATGTGGTTAAGGACTGGAATTTCACAGTGTGGAAATGGTATAGAGAAAGAAGCTGAGGGACTGAAGACATCACATGACATTGGTGGAGCTCTGTGTGGAGGTCCTTTCCCTTGAAGGAACAGAGTCTGAGTGACCTTGATGGGTGATGGTTGCACATAACATCTAAACTATACTTGTCTAACCAATATGGACATATTTTCCATGCTCACTCATGTTCCATGGGTGCCACAGTGTTTGCTGCCAACTCTCCTTCCTGTTTGTAATGGCTCTGCTGGTGGGCAGAGATGAGAGAGGATTTTAGGAGATAGGGAGGATCTCCATACCAGTAAGTGAGTCAGGGCCAGGAAAGCCGTCATTAGAAGATGTGTGTGAGATAACAGAAGGTGCAGGAAGATAAGTGCAGAAGATGTTGTCTCCCAGGAGCAGGAGAAGCAAGATGATGGACTGCTGGTGTGGGTAGTTATGTGTTGAAAGCCTGCTTGGTTGGCTCTGTTCCCCACCAAACCCTGGAGAAACCTAAGGTCAGACAAGGAAGTTGCCACCACCCTGAAAAAGATGAGGCACAGGAGAATGACACCTTGAAACACTTCTCACTTTCCCAAAGAGGAAAATTTTCTCCTAAGGCTTTGTCCTGAGGACCAGAGACAGATGTTCAAAGAGTCACTCTGAGTCTTGCTAACCCAGGGCTGCTGGCAGCTCTACAAAGAGTGTGGTGACTTATACCTGGTGAAAGCTGACTCACAAAGCACTTTAGCAACAGGGTAAGTAGAACTGTGCTCATTTCAGAGGAGGAAAGCTGAAGTTGAGAAGCAAAGGCTTTCATCTGTCATCAACATCCACGGTCTGCAGGCCCTTAGCATTCTGGAGCTGGCCAGAGCAGCTTGAACTGAGTTGGCTTCCAGGTGTATCCCATAAACGTCACACTCAATATAAAGGGTGAAGTTTATTCAGGTCAGGAGGGCTTCCTGCTTTGGCTTCTTCTCCTGCTCCTCTTCCTTCTCCTGTTTCTCCTCATATCCAAAGGGGCTTGATTACCAGTTTGCACACAAGGACTGTTTATTGTGACTGCTGAGTAAAAACTTTGTCTACTTTATATTGGTATTGGTTTGGCTGTTTTGTTAAATCTGATTTCATTTCATCCCACAGGTCACCTCTCCTTTCCCCAGTCCCCCTTCCCTGTTGAGAAGGGTGATAGATCAACTGATGGAGTTTAGCTCCAGATACGGGCTAAACGTAGACACCAAGTCATAGACTCATAGACTGGTTTGGGTGGGAAGGGACCTTTAAAGCTCATTTAGTCCAACCCCTCTGCACTCAGCAGGGATGTCTGCAACTATAGCAGATTGTTCAGAGTTCCAACCAACCTCACCTGGAATGGTCACAGGGATGGGGCATTTACCATCTCTCCAGGCAACCTATGACAGGCTCTCACTACCCTCAGTATCAAACATTTTTTCCTGCTCTCCACTCTGAATCTCTCTCTTCTAGTTCCAAACCAACCATGCCTTGTCCTCTCACAACAGGCCCTAAGAAAAAGTGTGTCCTCAGCTTTCTTCTAGGCCCCTTGAAGTAATGAAAAGCTGCAAGAAGGTCTCCCCAGAGAATCAAACTGTAGAAGTGCTTTGTTGGCATCCTCCATTCAGCACCCTGGATTTTTCACACCCCTCACCCTAATGTTGGTGAAGTTCCCATTCTTCTCCCAGCCCACCACTGAGCAGTTCCTTCCCACTGCACCACTCCAAGCTGCATCACAACCCTCTGATGCCATTACAATCCACAGTCAGGGATTATGGAAAAAAGTCCCATTTGTACCCAGAGGAATAGAGAGACATTCCTGAGTTATGGATTATTTCCTGGCCAGCTGTGCCTCTGAGAAATGTGCTTGTCAATGGTTAATGTGAGTTCATTCCACAGCAGACCTGGAGTTATTGATGTCCCTGTCAGAGCTGCTTTCTGTCACTCTGCAAGGACATCTGACAGGATCTGCCTTGCCTTGCCTGGTGTGGAAGGGCATCTTTCATCACCGATCCCCACTCCTTGTGATGCCGCTGCCAGCTCTTCAGCAGCCTGACCTTTGCAAATGCCCATGTGTCTCCTCACGGCTAGCATAGTGACAATCCTTTAAACTGGTGATATGTTCTTACCTTGTTAATCACATTTTGCATTCCTAAGGCCTCTTAAAAATGAAGATGTAGCTATGAATTAAATCAGGGGAGGAAAAGTCATAAATTATGTCCAGGTAGCCTCATTACCCAGCTGAGTTATGTGAAATATGGGAAATTAGAGATATTATGTTAAGTGATACAGGAGGTCGAGGTGAAAATCCAAATGTTCTGAATTGCATCTTCTCATCTGTGCCATGGAAAGTGGCATCAGAGGTGGATTTCACCCCATCTACAGTAAAAAAGTCTTCATAAACTCAGCTCTCCAGGACCCTGGACTCATCCCATCTCAGACCTCTGAATACCAGTGAATTTAGCTTTAACTTGAACACAGCCTTGGCACCGATGGCTGTGCTGGATACAAATTCCCTTCTAAAAATAGCTCAGAACTAGGGGAAGGTGCCTGTTCCTGCACTTGGCATTTCAAAACCAGCTTCTCCTCTTGCCATAGCAAAATGTTGTTTCACGCAAGAGTTCCTTGCTCTGAAAATTTTTATTTTTATCTCTATCTATCTATCTATCTATCTATATCTATATGAGAGATAGTGTGCTTTATCTGTATGAGAGCTGTGTGCTATCTCTTTTGCCATGAATGTCCTGCTGTCTGGCCACATTTGGCCACATTCACATCCCATCACAATTTCTCTCCATCTTTGCAGCCAGGTTATCTCAGCCCACTGGAACAAGCTCCTCAGGAAGGTGGACAAATCCAAATCATTGGAGATGTTTAAAAGACAGAGAGATGTAGTGCTAAAGGACATGGTTTAGCACCAGCCTTGGTGGAGTTAGACAATGGTTGGACTGGAATGATCGTAAAGGTCTTTTCCAAATGAAATGATTCTATGATTTGGGCGGGAGAGGAACTGCTGGAGTCTTACATCCAACTCTGGTAGACCCCAGGCATGGATAAACATCTCTGTGTCTGGGGAAGGAAGGCAGAGCTGCACACTTAAGCTCTGCTGGGACAAGAATAAAGACCTTGTTTGTCACCAGACTGTGCTTCTACAGAAGGTCTATTATTTGGGATTTTAAAGGAGGTCTATTTGCTTTCAACTTAACTGCAACATGGCCAGAATAACAATCTCTTTGACTCTGGCAGGAGGACTGTTGACCCAACTATTTTAAGGGTTTCTTTTCCTGCAGATGTCTCTGATGGTGCATCTAAGCATTTGATGACCACAGTGGCATTTTGCAGGTAACTTCTTAAGTTAGGATGAGAGGAAATGGCCTCAAGTTGCACCAGGGGAGGTTTAGGTTGGACGCTAGAAGAAAATTCTTCACTGAAAGGGTTCTCAAATACTGGCACAGGCTGCCCAGGGAGGTGGTTGAATCTTCATCCCTGGAGTGGTTTCAAAGATGTGGTGCTGAAAGACGTGGTTTAGGTCCAGACTTGGAGAGTTAGAGAATGATTGGACTTGTTCAAGGTCTTTTCCAATTAAAATTCTATAATTGTATTATTCTGGCTGAGGGCCCCATCCTGGGAGACATCCCCATCATCTCACCTATGCCAGAAGTATCTGGGGAAGAAGAAAGGGATTCCCTTCTTCTTTAGTTTATTTTGTCAGTACCTGTCTGTGTGTATAACTGAGCTTTCCACACGGGGGATGTTACCATTTGAGCAGAACACAGTACGCTCAATTTTGCCTTCAGCTACACTCTGTGAAGCCAAGATTTGCTCCAAGCTAGTGAGGGAGTGTCAAGCTACCAGCACACCACGTCTGCAAGCAAAGCACTTTGTAAATAATCTAGATTCACCCTGTGAAGCAGCAGGTTCCCATCACTGCTAAAGCTGCTTTGAAGGGTATTGCCAGAGCGAGGGCAGAGTTTGGCATGGCATCATTTCGGTGGTAGTTTGTGCTCTAAAATATCCTCATGTCCCCAGCTGCTCTTTCCATTTCTTGCTGTTTTCCTGGGATGAAAATCCTGAGGCTGGAGCATTTCCCTCTGGCAGAGATCCATCAGTTCCCACTGAGTTAGGAGAGAGCTGAGGGAGGCTCTGATGTTTCTGAGGTGCTCAGTGCTCTCCCAGGAGCAGGATATTAAGGCAAGATACAGGTCTGCCCATGCAGGTCCCAGCATCTTGTGGACTCTGGGCTTGGTGGCAGAAGGAGCCAGACAACCTGCTTCAATTCCCTCTGCTGAGATGGTGGGGGAACTCCCTTGATGTCTCACCACCTCCCTAAGCACACTCTTTTAATGAAGAGTCAATTTCATTTCCCAAGCACTGAGTCATCTTGAGTTATTACCTGGTGTATGGTACCCAGAACAGCAGCCACAGCATCTTTTCCTTGAAAGAAGGATAAAAAGGATGTTTCCATCCCCTCCTCCATCTCCAGCTTTTCACAACCCCTCTTTTTTTTCCCCTTTTTTTTTTTCCTTTGGTGTGTGTGCCTTTTAAGTGGAAACTCGCTCTTTTCTCAGTTTCCTTCCTTTCTAAGTTATAATGGAATCAAACCAGAAATAAGGACACAAGCAGGAGGCTGAGCATGCACACTGGCTGGGGCACCAAGATGGAGGGGAGTAAGGTTACACCCACACAGGACAGGACCAGCAGCTTCGTTTTCGCTCTTTGGACCTGGAAGCATGCCAGCTCCTGAAGAAAAGTCCCCAGCTTCCATAAACTGAACTTTCTTCCTGCTAGGACAGGTTAATAAGCAACACTATGACCAGTGTGGCCACAGAGCTTCAAAGCCATGCAAGAGTGGGAGTGAGATGGCAGAGAGTCTTCCTTTTCACAAGTCCCAGACTAATACTGCCCAGCACCTATCCCACATGCCACATTTCCTCAGTTTCCCTTTAGTCACCCTACTGTCATCCAACTCCAATTTACCATCCACCTATAAGAGGAATGAATCCAGATCCCTCCCATGCTCCTGCAGAAGTGATGCTCTGTGGGATAGATCATTGATCACCAGAAAAGGCTACCCAGAGAGGTTGTGGAGTCTCCTTTTCTGGAGACATTTTAAAACCCTGGATGCAATCCTGTGCAACCTGGTTCAGGTATCCCTGCCTTAGCAGAGGATTTGGACTATATGATCTCCAGACATCACTTCCAACCCCCCACTATCCTGCAGTTCTGTGTGATTCTGTGATTTTCCCTCAAAAAAGGCTCAGGCTGGAATCTGTGTGCCTTGATCCAGCATCCATTTGAGCTCCTGAACCACAGCACCCAGCTCCCCAGTCACCCTTCTGCTTCCAGCAAGGATGGAGATGAATGACTAGTGCTTTTTGCCATGCCATCAGCTCAAGGATGTCTTGATCAGGTTAGGGTAGGAGAGGAATGCATGGAGAGGTCCCACCAGGTGGGGCCAGGACCTGATGTACCCATGCAGGAGAAGGACTTCACACATGCCAACATGTTCATACCATTAATGTCATGGTCTGGTGACCTCTAAGGAAGGTGGTTTCCTATAAATAAAATCACTGAATCACAGAATGTTTGGGACTGGAAGGGACCTTTAAAGGTCACTCAGTGCAACCCCCATGAAAGGGAGCAGGGGCATCTGCAACTACAGCAGGTTGCTCAGAGCCCCAAATAACCTGACAAGGAATGGTTCCAGGGATGTGGCATCTAACCCCTCTCTGGGCAACCTGGACCAGGATTTCACTACCCTCAGCACAACAAATTTCTTCCTTAATTAATAACAAGATGAATTAAACTGTTAGCAGGTTGACAGTCTCAGTTGTGCTGGCACTTCAAAAAATGCTCATTCATGCAAGAGCAGATCCTGCCTTTTTTCCCTGTTTTTCTTTTTTTTCTTTTTTTCTCCCTCCTCAACCCTACTCTCATACACCAGGAGCATCCCTGGGAAATCCTGCAAATGCTGGAGTGATGTTATTTGTGCTAGGATTAATAATTAAACCATGGTATAATCATAGATTAAAAATATGAAAAATCCAGACAGTTCCCCTTTGCTTAAAATATAACAAAATAAGGGGGGAAAATTAAATCTGGAGCTAAATTAACACTGTGCTTTCCCAATTATAGACACCCTCTGGTGAATATCAGGTTGTCATGGCAACCTGCCCAGCAAATGATACGGCCAAAAATAAAGCACAGCAGGGAAAGACATCTTTTGAATCTGATTTTGCCATCAAAGTAGAATTAAGGTTTTTTCAGAGGCCAATTTCTTCTGGGTAATTTATGGCCGCAGCTCCTCTGTTGATGTTCATTAAGACGATCCACTTATCCAGATGAACGTTAGGGCAGCAGCAGACAGAGAACGACAAAGAATACACGGCTAGGAATGAAGCAACCTCTCAAATGCAACCCAAACAACAAGAAAAGGTGAATGATTAGGAGGGTTGGATGTTTTGGAGTGCCTGCGGGTAAGGGGAAGGTGGTTTAAATTGCTTATAGGAGCATTTCCAAGTGGCTTTCATCAGGTCTGAAGGGACTCAGCTGGCTACAAAGGAGTTTAAAGGGTGGGTAAATCCTGTTTTTTGGTTTGGGTTTTTTTTTTTTTTTTTATATTTCTCAACTCAGAGTTTTGTGTGTTTATATAGAAATGTTTGATTTATATGAAAATATTTGGCTTATATGGAAAGACTTGCAGTTTCCTTCTTTCAATCTCAGCTTAAACCCAACCTCCTTAAGGTCCAGCTGGATGCTGCTTAACCATAGAGGAGGCAGAGGGCTGGGAAAGGATGTGGTTCTCAGGCTGAATGCAGAAGGTTGCAACCTGGCTCGTCAGGGAAACGGTGAGAAAATGGCCAGTGGGAGAAAGGAAGGGGTTCTGCTCCTCTGCTGAGAGCCCCCTGCAGTGCTGGGGACAGCTTTGGAGTCCTCAGCACAGCACACACAGGGACCTGTTGGAGCAGGGCCAGAGGAGGCCACAGCAATGCTGGCAAGGCTGGAAGGTCTATGATTTCAGGCCAGGCTGAGAGAGTTGAGCTTGCAGTGCTTACAGGACCCTCTAAGAAATCTGCTGACAGACTTTTGTGATAGGACAAGGGGTGATGGTTTGGAACTAAAAGAGGGAGATTTGGGCTGGTGAGGGTCCCAGGTGGCCCAGAGAGGTGGTAATGCCCCATCTCTGGCAGCACTGCAGGTCAGGTTGTTCGAGGCTGTGAGCAATCTGCTCTAGTTGTCGATGTCCCTGATGGACTGTATGGGGATTGGCCTAGATGACCTCTAAGATCCCTTCCAATCCAAACCACTCTGTGGTTCTCTTAAAATGGGAATTCAACCCAGGAGCAAAACCTGACAACAGAAAGGCTGAACCGTGGCTGGTTTCGCTGCCGCTCCCGGCAGGGTGGCTGGGCCCGGCGGACCGGCTGCCTTGGTTGGGTCTAAAGAAGAACCCCAAGGGTGTCGCAGATCCCACCACCGCGCCCTGCGGCGCAGCCAGGCCGGGCGGCAGTTCGTGGACTACATCTCCCGGCAGAGCCGGCGGCGGAGGAGGCAAAGAGGCGGGAGCGGGGGGGCCGGGCCCTGCCGGGAGGGGCGGGCACGTCACTCTCCGGCAGCCCCGGCCCGTCCCCCTCTGCCTGAGCCGGAGCCGGAGCCGGGTGTCTGCTCCCGGGCGGTTCCCCTTGTGTGTGTCCGTGTTCCTCTCTTGTCCCCTTATCGCGGCGCCCATGAGCCTCCCGGTGGGGGTCTGACATCGCCCGGCACCGCTGCACGGTAAGGCCAGGGAGGGGAAGGGAGAGGGGGGCCATGACACAGCAGCGGGTGCGGGGGCGGGGGGGGGGGGGGAGGGAAGGGGGGGCACGTCCCGCCTTTTGTTTCCCTCAGAAATAATCTGCAACGCAGTAGTGGCTGCGCGCCGGGTTGCGAACGGCGTGGCCGGCCGGGCCGCCCCCGGGGTTGGGATTGGGGTGCGGGTTAATATTTTGCAGATGGAGGCTGGACGGAGCTTTTGGCCTCTGGTTTGGTCTCGTCCCGGGTGATTTTCCATCTTTTCGCTGGCAATTTGTGGATGGACGTGAAGCATCCCTGCCTGGTATTTCCCTCTCCTCGCCAAAGCGAGCGGCGGGAAGGGTGGTAACGGAGGTGGTGGAGCGCTGGCGCTGGATTCGGGTCTGGCTTTCGGCCTCTGGAAGCTTCCCGGACCGTTTCGTTAGCCTTCATCTTCAGCAAGTCCTCCACAGACAAAAAAGGAGAGCGAAATCCGTCGGATGCAGGCGCTCGGCGGATCCCTATCGCGATTAGCGTCGTTATTTCCTTTGCAGTCAAGCCTGGCGGTGGTGATTTGTGCTCGGCGAAGCACTAGGGTGGGAGGCTGAGAGCCATGGCAGCGTGCCCAGGCACAAAGGTACCACCTGGTTTAACCCTGAGCGTCTTTACAGGGCGGAGGAGGGCGAGGGGGGGGACACGTCCCCCGATGTGATGGCTGCTGCTCTGTGGTCCGGAGGTGGGAGCATCTCCCACCTCCAGGGAAGTGCTTTCCTCGTTCTTGACGCACGGTTGGGTTTGGGAGTAGCGAATGGGAACTTGCCAGGGATTAAATTTTGTTGGCTTTTTGTGATTAATCGTTTTCCTGCCGAGTCACTCTGGTTGCACGTGGTCTCAGGGACCGTGGGTGACAGTAGGGGACAACAGATGCTAGTGGCAGTGGAGCAGCCGGCAGTTGTGGGACATATTTTTGCTGCAGCTGCCCTCAGTAATGCTGTACATCTGAAGGCACAGTTGCTGGGTATCTCTTGCATCCCAGTGCCTGGGTTTTGTCTTTTTTTTTTTTTTTGTTTGTTTAATTCCATGAAGTGAACGCAGGATTCAACTCCCAGGGCTATTACTTGTGTCATGTTCCTCTGAAAGGAGCGAAACCCCTTTCCCCTACCCCCAGTAAGATCCCATACTGAACGAGCTAGCAATCCCATTAGAGTGGAAAGAGGCAGGTCCTGCTTTCCAGCATGGTGAGGAGGGCTGAAGTGCTTTGGGCCCCACTGAAGACCTGGTGGCACCTCTGAGATAGGCCATTTCCATGTGTCCATCTCTGCCACCTTCAGTCCTGCTCCAGTAATCCATGCTATTCTTCCACCACCACTCAGGCAAGTATAGGGTGAGGCTTAAAGTCACGGCCTTGCTAACAGAAGTGAAATACATGGGAGGAGGCAGAAGCTTCCACATAATTTCTCTCAATCTTAAGATACCAAAATAAGACCAGGTGATTAGTCTTTCCTCTTCAAAATCTAGGAAGGCTTTTTCATAGTGGACCATCCTCTAAGCATCCAGGTCCTGGCAAGGGAGAGCCACATGGGATGAAGAGAGAAACATCCCACTCTGCTTATGGTTTTTGTGACCATGACAAGTAAATGTGAACATTTTGTCTCCAGCAAGTGGAAAAAAGACATTTTATTGCTCATTATTTTTCCTTGTAAGAACCACAAAAGCTTTACTCTTGTTTGTGATCTTGAGGTCCAAGAGCAAAACCTTGCACTGGGTTTTATTCCCTTGAGCCCTGAGTGAAATTTGTAGGCTGTGGCTTCCCCAGGCTAAGTGTGTTATCGTTGGCTGAGACATGAGCTGTTTTGGGAAGCTCAGGCTGTGCTTGTGTTTAAAACTCTCTGCCTCTGAGCACTGTTGAACTCTCCTTGTGAACTGGGTGCTGTACCAGAGGGCTCTGTCAATTTGTGTCATGGTCAAGGTGTTGTGGGTCTTGTCCAGCTCCTAGAAAGTGTTTAAAAATCGTTTATAAGGTCTCAAAGCCCTTTAAAGGAAAGCAGAGGAGCAGCAAGTTGGATTGTGAAGGTGATGTAGAAATTCAACTTGTGAGTGGAGGTGGAGGGTAAATCCCAGCACCCAGGAGCTCCTCAACCAACAGAAGACCAGAGAAGCCATTCATGGAGATGAGTTGAACATCAGCTCTGCCTTTGCAGGAGGATGTTGGAGAGGAGTGAGCTACTTAAGGGGCTTGGCTGGCTTTGACACCTTCTCATAGCTGAGTCAGCTTCGTGCACAAATGGGATGGAAATGGTCTATGAAGGGCTCCTGAGCACTGTGAAAAGTAATGGGCAAAGTATGAGAGCATCCTTCATAGTTGTTAGCCCTTGATACAGACTGTGGAAGGGAAGATGACAGGGTGCTGAGATTTAACTCCAGATGTTCCTCCTTCAGCACTCGCTCTTGGAAGAGAAAGTGCTCTCTCCCCCTTCTCCGNTTGAGTTCACACTTCTGTGATCTCCTAGTGAGGACAGATTTTGCTTCAGTGATTCTCTTTTTCCTTTTTTGTGTGTGTTTCTCCGGTTTCTTCATGCAGCCATCTTTGCTGCCTGAAGGACAGCAGCAGCAGTGGTATAAAATTGTGGTAGTTTTTCCCATAAGTGTATGCAGAGTGGCAAGAAAGCACCCCTGGACCTTATTATGTTTCATGTTCTTGCTGATAAGGGGAGTTTTTGGGGTCCTGTGTATTTGTGAGAAGCTCTGTCTAGAAGTATAGCAAGAGCCTGTGGTTTCTGTGGAAGCTGGGGGCAACAGGAGCTGTTTGGGACATATCTAGTCTATTTCTGGACTATTTCAAAGGAACAATTAAATATTGTTGATGATTTTCGTAGGTTTAAGAAGTGTTAAGACATTTGAATGGCACATACCATTTTTAAAGTTTCAGACTTAACAGGCTGCTGCTCTGTTTGGAGTAGCTTTGTCAGATTGGGGAATAACAGAATGACAGAATGGTGGTGTTGTAAGGGACCTCCGAGGATCATCCAGTCTAAACACCTTGCTAAAACAGGGGCACCCACAGCAGCTTGCCCAGGCTCACATTGTCCAGGTGGCTTTGGAATATCTCCAGACAAGAAGACTCCACAACCTCTCTGAGCAGTCAGCTCCATGGCTCCACCACCCTCATACCAAAGAAGTTTCTTCTCCTGTTCAGATGGAACCTCCTGGGTTCTGGTTTGTGCCCATTGCCCCTTGTCCTGCCACTGGGCAGCACTGAAAAGAATCTGGCCAAGCAGAGGGCTTGGGAAAGTAAAGAAAAGAGTCTGGGAAAAGACAAGTGTTCCTGTCTTGAGAATCTGGAAGCACTGAGACTTGTGGATGAGTGACCTCCATAAATGCTTTGGGATGTTCTCGTGATGCTCCTGAGGACAAGATCAGTTCTGCTACCCGAGCTTAATGAGTGCATTCCTGAGCGATCCAAAATGAAGGGCCAGAGTAGCTACCCGGTCACTGTCTGTTTGTCTGAGAGCCTGCCCATGGCACTTTCATCTCTGTGTACAGGTGTGCATACAGGTAAATGTAGCACTGTGTAGCCCACAGGTAAGTGGGCACCACAGCATAGCTGCCTGACTGCCATCCTACGAGAAACACATATTCTGTGCTGTTCAGACTGAAATGGGTCAGATCATCAGATGCCCTTAGAACTTTTTTGCCTTCGCACGTATGGAGCACTGTGTGCAGTTCTGGACAGTGACAGGGCAAGGGGCCATGGGCACAAACTGGAACCCAGAAGGTTCCATCTGAATGGCAGCAGTAAGTTGTTTGTTGTGAGGGTGCTGGAGGCCTGGAGCAGGCTGCCCAGAGAGCTCGTGGTGTCTCCTTGTCTGCAGGCATTCTGATCCTCCCTGGCCATTGTGATCCTGGGCAAGCTGCTGTGGGTGCTCCTGCTTTAACAGAAGTGTTGAGCTGTATGACCTGTAGAGATCTCTTCCAATCCCCACCAGTATGCGTTTATGTGATTTTGTGATTTAACCATCAACGTGTCTGATGCAAAGAGAGGTTTTGCTTCTTCCTTGCATGCCTTGGGCTGTGCTGTGGTCAGTTTTGTCTTTCTGGACCCTGCATCATCATTATAAGTCTTATTTTAATAGTGGTGGGAATTGTGATGGTGGCTGAATAATGGATGTGAGATCTTTGCTGTTTTGAGTTAGTCTCCTTTGAGGAAGCTCATGCACCTCCACACACTGACTAGAAGCAGTCTCCTGCTTACTTAAAAAAAGCTGTTGCTGCTGTCTCCTTTCCTACAGACACAACCCTTGGCCTCCTCTGTCCCTCAGGCATGTAGCAGTTGTGGCACAACTTGTGGCACAAATAAGGAATCTGGTTTATTAGGTGGTAGGAGAAGCTGTGGTGACTCAATTAAAGTTCAGTTTCTGCTGTCACTGCAAGACCAAGTCTTGCTGTGCTTGTTGGCCAGGAGACTGCCTCAGGACTGTTTTGTAATGTGCAGCAATTTACTGAGGGTGGTGTCACCTCTGTGGCCACCACTGTGATTGTGTCCACCATGCCACTGGGTGGTGATGGAAATCGTATGCATCTGTCAGGTAGAAGGATAGAAAGGGTTCATGGGTGGCATGACTTGCCCATAGTGGGAATGTGCCTGGATGGGGAGCAGTTGTGTGGTGTGCCCCATCCCTTGACGTCACGTCCTGCTTGGGTGACCTGAAAATGCACACTGGTGCCCACAAACTTCTTGCTTCTCACCACTGATTTTAATTTACCTTAATGCAAGAAATCCACAGCCAACCTTCCCTGTTCCTCTGGGGCTGTCCCAGCTTGCTGGGACTGGTCTGTACATCCTCTGCCATCCCAGAAAGGCTTCACAACCACTGGAGCCTGCTCTGTGCCGAAACTGAAGCTACAGGGAGACACAGAGCTTCCTCCAGCTTCGCCAGGCCCCTGCGATGAGGATCCATTAGCAGGATACATAATTAATTCTGGAAAAGGCTTTTGAACTTGTGAAGTCCTGAAGGAGATCTGTTGCTTGGCTTGTGTTCACTGGGACCTTGGGAGAAGCTTGGGAGAAACTGGTGTTCACAACCAAGCTGCTGCCATCCCTCTGCTGCCTATTTCATTGAGTGGTAGCTGGTGTGGGAGGTGAGTGGCTAAGTTAGGATGGGATGGGTGGCTATGACATGGCAGGAGATCCCAGCAGCCAAGCTGTGCCATGCCACACAACAGAAGTGACGCCCAGTCTGTCTCCAGATTAACATTGAGAAGATCTTCTGCAAGTGAGCAAGTATGATCCCAAGGGTTTTGTGTTTGATTAAATCCTGCAAGTATGTCTATGCAAGCACAGTAATTCTGAGCTGGAACAGAAACCTCATATCTGTTTCACATGTCTTAGCTGTCAAGAGCACTGAGCATCTTGTTTATGAATCCAGAGGTTTGCCAACCTTGGAGCTGATCATGGGTGGCACAGCCTTGAGTGGGAGAGGAGCTGAGGCAGCTGCTTTGCAGAGCTGGGCTTGTTTGTGGTCTGCTTCTTTCCCTTCTATGGACCATAGAGATGTTTTGGAGCCACCACCGTCTAGAGAAGACTTTTCAGGTCTGTGGAAACACAGGTGTTTGCTAGTGGAGGACCTTGCAGGGTTGAATTTTAAAGGACTTTTTTTGTCCTGCAGAGCAATGTGTGCACCAGTCACTGATGGGACTGTGGTGTAGTCTAGGGACAGAAGCAATAAGCTGCAAATGTTTTGTTCTTGGGTGCTGGCATCTCCCAACACCACCCATTCAGAAGCAAACCTTGTGAGCTAGAAGGCTGCTGCATGCCATTTCCAGCTGTGATGAAGCCAGAGGGGCTTTTAATAACACGCCATCAAAAATGTCATCGTGGGTGTCAGGGCAGGATAGGAAAAAGAAAGCATGAAGGGTTGTGGTTGTGTGGTGGTTGTCAGCTGGAGTTCAGTAAGACAGAAATGTTTTATGTTTGCTTTGCACGGTGGGAGGAGGCAGGGGTGGGTGCCTGTGCCCATGGAAGCTGTAGTCCCTTAAATCAGGGCATATCAGTGATCTGAGGAACATTTCCTCACAGTTTGCAGGCATCTTCCATTATGTTTTTCTCCTGCTCTGGAAGCCAGGCTGACAAGGTTAAAACCTGCAGCAGTAATTTGTGCGGCTGCAGGTTTCACAGCAGGATGTGGAAATGTTTTCTTTCTCTCTCCATGTGCACGTTTCGTCATTGTGAGCTAGTAGACGAGTGAAATGGAGTTTTCAGAGGCTGTGGGGGTCTCACTGTGGTGGTTACAGATGGCTTTACAAGAGAAGAAGGCCATGGGTGTGGACAAAGAGGCTGAAATGCTGCAGGGAACCGGTTGTGATGAGATGATGGATGGTTTTATCCAACAGCCTTTTCCCTTTCTTTTGAGACCAGCAGTTTCTTGCATCCTGGCAGCAGCTCCACAGTGAAACACAGGCTTCTAGAAAGCTATTCTGGAGAATGGCAACTTTTTCATCCCTCCCTGCATCCCTGCTCTATCCATCCCTGTGCTGGCCTGGCATGGGCAGCAGAGCATTTGCTCCTGCCTCTACGAAAGTTTGGTGCAGTGTTGATGGTGGGCAGGACATCATAGTCCTATGGAGAGTGTCAGTTAACTCAGAAGTACCTTTAGTAATTCACTATTTTTTTTTCTTGAGGAAATAATCCAAATTGTCTTGAATGTGGGACAGGAGGAGCTCACTGTAGGGTTACATCCAGGGAGGGTATGATGGAATAATGTTAGATGACCTTTAAGGTCCCATACAACCCAAACTATTCTATGCTGCCGTGCTACAGTTCCAGAACTTCTTTGGTGTGAGGATGCTGGACTCCTGAAGCAGGCTACCCAGAGAGGTTGATGAGCCTCCTTATCTGGAGAGATTCCAGACACTCCATGACATTGTGATCCCGGGCAAGCTGTTGGGATCCCTGGGTGCTCCTGCTTTTGCAGTGGAGTCGGACTGGATGATTTCCAGAGGTGTCTTCCAACCCTCACCATTCTGTGATTGTGCTTATGGAGACCACTGAGCTTGCAGTGAAAAGCTGCCTCCAGAGTCTTCTGCCAATATTTCACCCTTCAGAAGAGACTTGCAACTTAAGAGCTTAGCCTAGCTGTGTAGGTACACAGCACTGGGATGGATAATTGGGTATTACAGTGTTACTGTCCAGGGAGGGAATTCTGCCCTGCTACTCCACTCCATGGGTACCCCCCTGCAGTGCTGGTATCAGCTCTGGAGTCCTCAACACAGTACACGCAGGGACCTGTTGGAGTAGGGCCAGAGGAGGCCACAGCACTGCTGGCAGGGCTGGAAAGGCTGTGATTTGAGGCCAGGCTGAAAGAGTTGAGCTTGTTCAGCCTGCAGAAGAGAAGGCTTCAGAGAGACCTTCTGGTGGTCTGTCAGTGCTTCAAGGGGCCTAGAAGAAAGCTGAGACAGACTTTCACAGGGTCTTGTGATGGTTTGAAACTTGGAGATTCAGAGTGGAGAGAAGGAAGAAATGTTTTAGGCTGAGGGTGGTGACCCTGTCGCAGGTTGTCCAAAGAGGTGATAGATGTGCCATCTCTGGCAGCATTCTGGGTGAGGTTGTCTGGGGCTGTGAGCAACCTGCTCTAACTGCAGATGTCCATGCTGACTGCAGGGAGTTTGGACTAGATAAGCTTTAAAGGTCCCTTCCAAGCCACACCATTCTGTTGGTCTATGATTCTGCTGCTCCTGACAGTGGTATTTCAGGTGCTGCCACCTAGAAGCTCACACAGAGAGTTTTCACACTGAGGAGTGGATAAAATTTGTCCCCAGAAGCTTGCCCATGCGCTGCTCATGCTCACTGCCATTTCCAATCAAGACTGAGGTCACAGCTGGCAGCATTGCCTGGAGAAGGCAAAGCAGCAGCACGGTATTTTTTTCACATCATCAATGGCTGGCGAACTTGTCTTGGAGCTGGAGCTGCTGCTAGTAGTGATTAGTGAAGCCCCAGCTGCCAGAGGAGCTGGGGAGGATGCTCGGCCCCTCTCTGCTCCTGGCAGCCCTGCCCGTCACAGCTGCAGCAGGAGGCTGCCTTTTCTGTCCCTTCCCTTCCCTCATCACTGAGTGCGCTTTGAGTTGTTGGGTTTTTTTGCTGTTGTTTTTTAATCTGGGGATTCTCTTCCTTTTTTGTGATCTTGGAGAACGATTTTCCTTACGCTCTTGTCTATTTAGGGCTGTGGGGGAGGAAGTGACTCAGCCTTTCTCCTGCTCTGGTTTGCAAAGTCATCCCTTTCTGGCATTGCCGAGGTTTTCCTTGAACACCTCCTGTTTACGCTCGCTTCATTCAGCAGCAGCCTGTCCGCCTCCTCTCCACACGTGTTGTTGGGGAAGGGCAGGGGAGGGGAGGACATGCTGTCAGCCGGAGCTTTCCCTGTGCCAGGAGGATAGTAACACAGCAAGGGGGACATGCTGCCAGACCTGCTGCAGCTCCTGGTCTCCTACTTTGTTCCTCATCTCTGAGTGAGAACAATGGAGAGGTGGGTGGGCCCAGCTAAGCGGAGTTTTAGGAGCCAGTCTAGTTATGCTATGGCTGGCTGGTTGGCAGCCATATGAACATGAGCCAGCCGTGTGCCCAGGTGGCCAAGAAGGCCACCAGCATCCTGGCCTGGATCAGCAATAGTGTGGCCAGCAGGAGTAGGGAAGTGATTGTGCTCCTGTACTAGGCACTGGTGAGGCTGCACATCAAATGATGGGTACAGCTTTGGGCCCCTCACTCCAAAAAGGACATTTTGGTGCTGGAGCACACTGGTGAGCACACAATGAAGCTGGTGAAGGATCTGGAAAACAGGTCTGATAGATAAGGAACAGCTGAGGGACCTGGAGTTGTTTAGCCTGGAGAAGAGGATGTGGAGGAGAGTCCTTCTGGCTCTCTGCAGCTTCCCGAGAGGAGGTTGGTGTGAGGTGGGAGGTCGGTCTCTTCTCTTTAGTATCAGGTGAATGAAAAGTAAATGGCCTCAAGTTGTACCAGAGTCAGTTTGGGTTGTATATTAGGAAAGATTTCTTTCCTACAAGAGTGGTCATGGATTGAAACAGGCTGCCCAGGGAGTTGGTGGAATCATCATCCCAGGAGGGGTTAAAAAATGTGTGGACATGGCACTTGGGAACACGGTTTAATGGCCATGGTCATGTCAGATTGAAGGTTGGACTCAGTCTTAAAGCTTTCTTCCACTTGAAACAATTCTATAATCCTGTGACTCTAAAAGTGATTGTGATTTGATGGCACAGACTCACTAGAGAGAGAAGGTGGATCTGGTTGTGCTGCCAGTGCTGCTCATCCAGACACTGATGGAAGAGCTCCATGTGGCTGATGCTGCTTGCTCCATGCAGGACTGGTTTGCCTTTCATGGCAGAGCTGTACCAGCTGCTAAATACCAGAGAGGAAACATTGCTTGCTCTCTGCAGGGCTTTCAGAGGCTACTGCTCGGAGAGGGAGTCACTGGATTCTGCCACTGTGAGTGATTGCAGGCATTTGGCGTGACATGTACTATATTACAAACAAGTGCATTTGTTTCAGGTTAATTGTTCTTCCCTTCTGGAAGCCTGCACAGCTGGCTGCCAACTCTGCTTCTTTCTAAAGGAGAGAAGGGAAAATAGAGATGAAAGAGCTCCCAAGCCCCACAGAACCCTTACTGTTCCCTCTGCAAAACAGAGACTCAACCTTAAAGCAATTCCAACGCAGGCTGCTTATTCCTTTGTTTTGTCAAGTTGATAGAGTTGCTGTTGTGTCAGTTTACTCTCACATTTTATCTTCTCTCAAATAGTTGCCATAATTTGTATGTTGTGGGATCCTTGATGAAGGTGTGTATGATGGAATCCTTGCTGTGAGGTTGTGTGATGGGATTCATGCTCAGGATGTACATGATGGAATCCTTGCTGAACGTGGATGGGATGGGATCCTTGCTGTGAAGCTCTGTATTATGAGATTCATGCCCAGGATGTATGCGATGGGATCCTTGCTGAAGGTGGATGGGATGGGATCCATGATGGCAAGCTCTGTGTTGTCAGTCTCACTTCTGTGCCTGGAAAAGATCATGGAGCAGATCCTCCTGAAGGCTCTGCAAAAGCAAATGGAAAACCAGGCAGAGGTGACTGGTGGTAACCAGCATGGCTTCACCAAGGGCAAATCATGCCTGACAAATTTGGTGGCTTTTTATGATGTAGTCACAGCTGCAATGGACAGGGGAAGGGCAACTGACGTCGTCTACCTAGACCTGAGTAAGGCATTTGACTCTGTCCACATGACATCCTGGTCACCAAACTGGAAAAGCACAGACTGGATGGGTGGAGCACTCACTGGATAAGGAATTGGCTGGATGGTCGCATGCAGAGAGTGGTGATCAATGGAACAATGTCCACTTGGTGACCGGTGACAAGTGGTGTTCCTCAGGGGTCAGTGCTGGGACCAGTGCTCTTTAACATCTTTGTCAGTGATATGGACAGAGGAATTGAGTGCACCCTCAGCAAGTTTGCAGATGACACCAAGCTGTGTGGCACAGCTGACTTGCTGGAGGGCAGGGATGCCATTCAGAGGGACCTGGACAGGCTGGAGAGGTGGGCCCAGGCCAACCTCATGACGTTTAACAAGGCCAAGTGTAAGGTCCTGCACCTGGGTCGGTGCAATCCCAGGCACAGATACAGGCTGGGTGATGAATGGCTGGAGAGCAGCCCTGAGGAGAAGGACCTGGGGGTCTGGGTCGACGAGAAGCTCAACATGAGCCGGCAGTGTGCACATGCAGCCCAGACAGCCAACCGAGTGCTGGGCTGCATCAAGAGAAGTGTGGCCAGCAGGGCAAGGGAGGTGATTCTCCCCCTTTACTCTGCTCTCGTCAGACCCCACCTGGAGTACTGTGTGCAGTTCTGGAGCCCCCAATACAAGAAGGACATGGAACTGCTGGAGCGGGTCCAAAGGAGAGCCACGAAGATGATCAGAGGGCTGGAGCACCTCTGCTATGAGGACAGGCTGAGAGAGTTGGGGCTCTTCAGCCTGGAGAGGAGAAGGCTTCGAGGAGACCTTATAGTGGCCTTCCAGTATTTGAAGGGAGCCTACAGGAAAGCTGGGGAGGGACTATTTACACGGTCTAGTAATGTTAGGACGAGGGGGAATGGGTTTAAGCTGGAAGAGGGGAGATTTAGACTGGATGTTAGGAGGAAGTTCTTTACAGTGAGGGTGGTAAGGCACTGGAACAGGTTGCCCAGGGAGGTTGTGGATGCTTCCTCCCTGGAGGTGTTTAAGGTCAGGCTGGATGAGGCCTTGGGCGAGCTGCTCTAGTGGGAGGTGTCCCTGCCTGTGGCAGGGGGTTGGAGCTGGATGATCCTTGAGGTCCCTTCCAACCTAAACCATTCTATGATTCTATGATTCATGCTCAGGATGTATGTGATGGGATCTTTGCCGAAGGTGGCTGGGAAGGGATCCTTGCTGTGTAGCTCTATGTTATGAGATTCGTGCTCAGGATGTACATGTGGCTGACTTTCAGTGAGTCGTGAATTTTAAGGTTTCACAAGCCTTTGGCAGAACATCAGTAACTCCAGACAGGGCCTTATTGAACCTCACATACTTTGAGCAAGAACTTCTCTGGTGGTTACAAGATTCAGGCTTTTCTTGCATATATTCATATAATGGTTTGGGTAGGAAAGGAAATTTAAAGCTCATCTAGACCAACTTGTGCAGTGAGCAGGGCCAATTGTAAATAGAGCAGGTAGGTCAGAGCCCCAACCAACCTCCCCTGGAATGGTTCCAGGGATCGGGCATCTACCACCTCTTTGAGCAATCTGAGACAGGCTCTCACCACTCTCAGTCTCAAACATTTCTTCCTGGTCTCTGCTCTGAATCTCCCTCTTTTAGTTTCAAACCATCACCCCTTGTCCTGTCACAACAGGCCCTGAGAAAAAGTCTGTCCCCATCTCTCTTTGATGCTCCTTGAAGTCTGGAAAAAGCATCAGAAGATCTCCCTAGCGTCTTCTCTTTTCCAGGCTGATCAACCCCAACTCTCAGCTCAGGACCCAGAAGTTACATCTTACTTTTATTGAGATATCTTTCAGAATCAGACCCATCCAGTTCAGCCAGATGCTTCTAGAGAAGGTGTAGTAGCCTCTCAGGAGGCAGGTTTCGTCTGCCTGTTGCATTACTTATCTTCTGGAGGAGCTGTTTTCTGTGGAAAGTGCACAGGTGGAGCTCTCTCCCGGTGGTGCCAGCCATAAACACACAGGGAAAATGCTTGTTGAAAGGATGAAGGAGACACGTGGGGAGAAAGCCATCTCTATATTCTGGCAGTCAACAAATGGTGTGGGGAGTAGCAGACAGGACAGGTTACCCTCAACTGCTCACCAAGGGATTGCATCCTATAGGTGGCATCTTCAGGAGAAAGCTGAGAGATCACCACAGTCAAGCCTCTTCTTCAATGTCTGATGTCCCAGGAGCGCTCTGTCTGTTGTGCCTTAGATTCCGATCCATGTGTTCCCGAATCCATCTTCAGAATCCACTTCCTGAATCCAGTTCCCATCTGCTGCTGACTCCAGTCTGGAACTTCCCCAGTGTCTGCACCCAGCATCAGTGATGCCAGTGGTGTCATCCATGCTACCTAAGGGGTTGGGTTCCACATTGGTTTGTGTCTGTTTGTCTTTATTCCGTGGCATTGTCGTTCTTTTTATCCTAGTTGGTTGTTGGTTCAGTTTCTTTCCCATTCCATCAGTCTCTCCCTTCTTCCCTTTCCCTTCCCTTTGAGAAGAGAGGGATTCCTGGAGAGCCCCTGTCACTCATTTAGTGGTCAACCCAGCCCTTATCCTTGACAGTGTGCTTCAGCTTCTCTCTTCTTAGGTCTCTTCCACAGCATCCACTAAGGTGAATGCAAAGCTGTAGCCTTGTCTTTGCAACAGCCACACTCAGCTGTCTCCTGAGCATCTCTGTCTATAGATTAAAGCATTAGGAAGAACATAATCTTGGAAGCAAAGGGTTTGATTAACCAATTATTTTAACAACAAAGCAGTGAACTTCGGTTCAGAGGACATGAGAAACTGTAGCTGCTGTTTTTTAATGTGCTGGACATCTGTTGGAGTATCCAACTGAATGAGACACTCAGGAAGCTAAGGAGAATAGATGAAAATGCATCGTGCTTGAGGTCTTCTGCGTGATCTAGGCGTGTGGAAAAATATTTGTGTGTATTTAAAGGGCTGCTGCTGCTTTCTGGCTAGTGATCCATGGTGGTTGCAGGAACTTTGTGGTTGTGTGAAGCATGGATAGGACAGTTGAGTCTTTAGGATGCTCTTGCATGAAGATTGGGTTTACCAGCTATCAGTCACTGAAGTACTCATGTCTGGAGTAGGAATCTGGAGTTGTTCAGCCTGGAGAAAAGATGACTGAAAGGAGACCTTCTTGCTTTGTACAACTGCCTGAAAGGAAGTCGGCACCAGGGAAATGTTGGCCTTTTCTCCACAGTAACAAGTGACAGATCAAGAGGAAATGGCCTCAAGTTGCACTAGGAGAGGTTTAGGTTGAGGAATGATATCTTCCCCAGAAGAGCTGCCAAGGTCTTGAACAGGCTGCCCAAGGAAGTGGTGGAGTCTCTATCCTTAGAGGGATTTTGAAGATGTGGTGCTGATGGGCATGGCATGCTGATGGACTTGGCAGTGCTGGGTTAATCATTGGACTCAGTGATCTTAAAGATCCCTTCCAACCAAAACTATTCTATGATCCCTGAAAGACTTAATATACTGGTGGAATAGTCAGCAGTTGTCTGGTAGAAGCTTGCCAGTATCAGCACAGCTTGCTGAAGGGACAACTGTGTGGTCTGAAAGTGCAAGTCTTCACAAGAGCATTTTCTACCATTGGTTGTTGTGTGGGCTGCCCTGAGCTGTCCAGGAAGCTGATGTGTGTTGTGGGAGCAAACAGGAATGATGGTGAGGTATTAACAAAGGAGCAACTTGATAAAAAATATGGAGAAACCAATGAAGGAGTGTCTTCATCAAGTGGCTTTTGGAGTGTGAGTGTTTCATAGAATCATAGAATGGTTCAG
>WAAF01006984.1:0-17935 GCA_013400475.1 Tricholaema leucomelas
GGTCTCCCCTCAGCCTCCTCTTCTCCAGACGGAATAGCCCCAGCTCCCTCACATGCTCCTTGTAAGCCGTGTGCTGCAAACCCTTCATGAGCCTATCTATCCTTCTCTGAACATGTTCCAGAACCTCAATCTCCCTCTTGTAGTAAGAGGCCCAGAACTGAACACAATACTCAAAGCTGTGGCCTCACCAGTGCTGAGCACAGGTGACCTCCCTGTCAGATCACCTCCCTGCTCCTGCTGACCACAGTGTTTCTGATACAGCCCAGGATGCCAGTGGCCTTCTTGTCCACCTGGGCACACTGCTGACTCTTATTTAATCGACTGTCAACCAGAACCCCCAGGACTCTCTGACAGTCATAGCTTTCCAACCACACAGCCCCAAGTCTGTAGCTTACCATGGGGTTGCTGTGACCTAGGTGTAGGACCTGGCACCTGGCCTTCATACAATTAGCCTTGGCCCGTTGGCGTAACCTGTCCATCGGTCTTACCTGGTGGTTGAGTACAATGTCAGAATATTGAATTTTTGATTGTTATTAAACTGGAAACTGACTCCTGATCCAATTCCATGAATTTGTCTTTATGTTCGCCCTTTGCCAGTCAGCAGGAACNTACATGGAAAAAAAAATGACATTGTGTAACTTCAGTCATAATTTCTCTCCAACTACAATGTTATCCCATATATTCACTGCATTTATTCTTCTGAATACAAGAAGGTGAAGTATTTTAAGTTTTTTTTATCCTTATGCTATTGAGTTTCAAGGACAGAAAAAGCATCTCAATGTTATTTTGTGTTCTGTTTATGATATGAAGAAAGCCAAAAAAACAGGCTTACCATGAATTTGTCTTTGAGGCAGGCCAGCTACTAGCAGAACATCTGGGCATGTCATCATCTTTTGCACTAGGGAGTAGTCCAGCTCTTCCAAACCTGGCCCAAACATAGCAAAGCGAGGCTCTGCCTGAGTGACCAGTGACTGCAAAAATGAAGTCACAGCCTCATACCGGGGACGGCTTGATTTCAAGCTTCTTCTGTTCTGAGGACAGCTCTTCTTGTATCTGTGTAAAACAGACACAACTAGAAATTAAACACAAGCGAGGTATTAATCAAGCAACAAAAGACTGATTCAGGTCTCACATTTCTCACACTATGTTAATGGTACAATTCAAACACAGGTCAAACATTATGAACTGAGAGGTTCAAACATCAGTATAAGGCAGCTAAAAGCATCAGTCCTTTCAAGTACTGACTTTTTGGACCTCAGTACAGCTCCATTCATTGATCTAACAGCTGACTTTTTAAAAATAAAGCAAAACTTTGTCCACTCTCACTGGACACACAGTATTAACAAAATAGCATCATACGAAAGTCAGGTATTACATGAAGTCACACACTGTAAGAAAAATATGAGACAGAAGGCATTTCAAACTTTAGTTATACTGCTTATGTGTTTTTAAATATGCCACACTTTAACTCCACCTGAAGTGGACCATCTCCCGTATAGGCACAGAGAATGCATGTTGTGAACAGAGACAGGTGTTGTCTGCATCATCATGTGCTCATTTGATGCAGAGGCATGAAAAGACTTTGGTGATCAAGGGAAAGAAGTACTTCACAGTCAAAGAAATGACAGACATCCTTGAGAACTAGCTTCAGATTTTGCTTCTGTGGTCATGGTGGGCTGCTTCTAGCCAAATCATTCCAGGGAATCATTAAACATGTGCTCCCCTATACACAAACTGAAATGCTAACCCCTCACATTCTGTGATTCTGTGAGATCAGCAAAACCAAAACCAAAACCAAAACCATGAGTGCTCACACACACAATGGAAATCAGTGACAGATGGTATCAAATAGGTGGTGATGCTCTGAAGTATTCAGACCTGAAATGGTTTAAGACCAATGTTCAAAACCAGGAGATATTTTGCACTTCAAATCCTGGGTGTCTTTACTGTCTGTAGAAAGAGGATAAAGGCCACAGAGATTGTAGGTTTTTGCACTTATCAGGAAGCAGCTTCATGAAACCATCTTCTGAAACTTTAATTATGAATAATCATTTTTTTTAAAAAGAAGCAAATTAAATGGATTTGAAAGAAATCTAAATAAAAATTCCATATTAACCTCTTGTCTTAAGAGTGCTTCTCAGTCATTTAAACACATTATGAGTGTTTCTATGCTTTCCAACTGCATTAGCTGAAACCACCACCTTTGTCTTAAAGGCCTCTGACCATCACAGCTAAAGCAATACTGCTTGCTCTGTGCACTCTTGAAAACCCCTTTCTTTCCTGGGCCTCTCAGGTAAAATGAAAAAAAAAAACAAAAACCACCAAAGACACATTCCATTTATTGTAGCTTGAAAACTTATTAGTACTTTTATTAAAGTAAGAAATAATTTGTTCATTGTGCTGAGAGCAAAGGACACATATTTACCCAGATCACCAGTATGCAGAGATTACTGTTTTTGTGTGACACAGGAGACCTGCAGTTTACAAAATACTTTGATTTGTAACAATAGTTCTTTTACAGAAAGATAGAATAGAATCAATCAGGTTGGAAGAGACCTCCAAGATCATCCAGTCCAACCTAGCACTCAGCCCTATCCAGTCAACCAGACCATGGCACTAAGTGCCTCAGCCAGGCTTTTCCTGAACACCCCCACGGACGGTGACTCCACCACCTCCCTGGGCAGCCCATTCCAATGCCAATCACTCTCTCTGCCAACAACTTCCTCCTAACATCCAGCCTATACTTCCCCCGGAAGAACTTGAGGCTGTGTCTTGTTCTATTGCTGATTGCCTGGCAGAAGAGACCAACCCCCACCTGGCTGCAAACACCCTTCAGGTAGTTGAGACAGCAATGAGGGCTGCCCTGAGTCTCCTCTTCT
This sequence comes from Tricholaema leucomelas, assembly GCA_013400475.1. Taxonomy (NCBI): domain Eukaryota; kingdom Metazoa; phylum Chordata; class Aves; order Piciformes; family Lybiidae; genus Tricholaema lacrymosa; species Tricholaema leucomelas. Next base: position 2,880 of record WAAF01006984.1, read on the forward strand.
CCAGGCTAAACAACCCCAGCTCCCTCAGCCTCTCCTCATAGGATCTGACCAAACTGCCATTCCAAAATAAAAACAAGATTTGAACCACACTGTAATATAAGCAGCTGCTTACAGCAGTTACTGCTATACACATAAAACATGCCTGTAGGCCGAATACTAATGCTGAACAGGCTGTAAGAGAATCTGAAGATACTTACATTGCCATGTAATCATACAGCTCATTATCGCTGACCTCTGAAAAGGCTTTATTAAATATCTCCACATCTGGGAGCGATTTCCAGTCAATGGATGTCCAAAAGGGGAGATCCCTCATGAGAAAATACCTCCACAACAACGGATCTTGTACAGCCGCCCTCCAGTAACAACTCGTGCTTCCCAAATGGCACAAATCTTGGGGTGAAAGGAAGGACATGATGTGCAGCTGCACATCAATCTGAAAACAGTCGAGAGCAGCGGTTTAACGACTCAGGAACTGCGCAGCAAGAGGCAAGCAGCGGGATGCCCGAGCGCCTTTCCCACCGCGCCTCCCTGCGAGAAGGCCCCACGCACCGGCAGCATCTGCAGGGTGATCACATCCTCTGCGCCCTCTGGGCGCGCTGGAGGCAGGGGATCTGCAAAGGTGTCAGCACCACCGCGTTCTCGGGGCCCCCGCATCCAGCGCTCCCGGAGGAGACGGAGACTACCCAGCACCGCAGCCTCCAAACCGCTCCGCTCCTCCGCTGCGCTGCCCGACATGTTGTTGAGCTCCCCAGCCGCTCCCCGCATCTAGTGCGCCGGCGCTTGTGGAAGAGGTTGGGCGGAGGGAGAGCCAAGTCATCCCCGCCGTGTGAGGCAGGTGGGGCTTCGTCACACTTCCGACTTGTGTTCTAAGAGCTTTTCGAATGCAAATCATTTTGACAAGAAGACCGAAACAAAGACCGTGTCCCTGAGTATGCTCCTGGCGCAAAAGGAGTCTTCCAGCAATAGCCAAAGTGGTGCATTTTATTTGTGGGATCCCACGAAGTAGCACAACATCTGTTTTGCAGTTGTTGTGTTCCACCCTTGGCCTTTCAGAGGTCCCTCACATATAGCCACGTACTTTTTTAACAGGTTTTTCCCCGTTTCTCGGAAATCTAGGGATGTGCTGTGTAACCCACAGCCCAGGTCACTGTCAGACACAAAACCCACAGTCTCAAGGCCTTCCTCCTTCTCTTCTCCACAGTGCTGCAGTCCCCAGTAGCACATTTCTCCACTGTACATCATCGCAAGTAAGTGAGTGTCACTAAATACACCTGCAAAAAGAATTTAGATCAAGTACTTTATTAGTTCTAAACAAGTATAAGGCTTGTTAACATGTTTGGGTTTTTTTCAGTGATATTGGGGGGAAAAAAATTCCCAACAGCAGTGCAAGCCTACTGAAGTCTCCACAAAACTAAATTTCAGCTGTAAAATGACTGGCATGACCCAGAAGAGAACCTGGATCAAGGCCTTGCTCATTACTCTATCCACTTTGTCTCTCCACAACGCTAAAATCTTTAAGATTGCCACATAAATATTATTCTGATGTGTATATGTGTATGCCTATTTATCTTAGAAAATTTCAGTATTTCTCTACAATCTATTAACTGCAGGCATGATTAAGTGTACTTGTATCAGAATACTTCTGTGTCTCCCAGAATTTAGGCTGTGAAGAAGATGCTACTTCAGTATTCTTTGAAATTAACCACCAGCAGCTTTAGTATCTGAATAGAAAGCAATATGTATGGTCACTAAAAACAAATCAAATAGGGTTCCATTGAATCATTGTACAAATCAGCCACTGAACTTAAACTTTACCCTGTGGAGCTCAACTGGACCAACACTATGTCCAGATTAAATTAAGTGAGAAGGTGCTCAATCCAGAGCAGAGCTGGTTTTCAGTCTGTACAGCACTGACATCACATCCTCAGCATCAGCTTAAAAATACCCTCCTGCTGAATCACTCTACCTGTATCACACTGATGCAGTTTCAGATCCTCATGTAATGCAACTTACAGAAAGCTACATAAAGTGGAGACAGAATAAAAGTTTGCCAAACGTAACCAATTCTGCAGGCTGCCCACTTACCTTCCTCATCTTTTTCGTTATTGTTACTCTAAAATGTGACAGGTTTTGAATATGAATGAAATCAAGCAAAAATAACCAATAATCCCATAAATCAGAGCAATTATTAAGAAGAGTGGGTTGTAGGGTTTTTGGACTTGTTCTTTTTTGTTTACCTTCACTGAGTAATCTAGCTGTGTCTTTATCATGAGGTGAGACATCTTCGTTTAGCTGCACAGGGCATCTAAAGCTAAGCATCTTCATCAAGTAATTAACTCCATCATTAAGACACTGAATAGAGTTAAAAAAGAAGGGGTTAAAAAAAACTTTTAGTTAATTAAGTTCAATGTAATTTGATGATAGTCTTGCAACGAAAATTTCCAAAACCCATTTTAAAAGGCAGAAAACAATTTGTACCTTGAAAGAGAAGTCAAGCTTCAGAACTGTATTCTCATGCACATCGAACTTTATTTCCTTTACCTTTTTAAATACAGTAATGTTTTCTCGTAGCCACTCACTCCTTTCTTTTGCTGTATGACAGTACATGTAAAGCAGGGCTCCTTTTCTCCAGTAAAGACATTCTAACAACTCTGCACCAAGGACACTGATGGTCTGAAATAAAATCCAACAAAATCGGATAACCTGAAAGTAAACCTGAACTACACATGTGCACACTCACATATGACAACAGTGTTACCATATTAAGTCTTTAACTTTAGAGGCTGTACTACAAGTGTAGTAATTCAGGTTTAAACTGCCGAAAGGACAAGGAATGGTGAAAAGTCAGCAAGAATAATTCTGAGTGGGAGACAAGTAATTTGAAAAAATATTTTGAAGAGTCATTATTTAAATACAATTAAGACTTGAAAATTTTCCAAAAGACCATAGAATCACAGAACCAACCAGGCTGAAAGAGACCTCCAAGATAGAATCATCAAAGAACCAGGCTGGAAAAGACCTCCAAGATCATCCAGTCCAACCTAGCACCCAGCCCTATGCAGTCAACCAGACCATGGCACTAAGTGCCTCATCCAGGCTTTTCTTGAACACCTCCAGGGACAGCGACTCCACCACCTCCCTGGGCAGCCCATTCCAATGCCTATCACTCTCTCCAGGAAGAACTTCCTTCTAACATCCAGCATAGACCTGCCCTGGCACAACTTGAGACTGTGTCCCCGTGTTCTGTTGCTGGTTGCCTGGCAGAAGAGACCAACCCCCACCTGGCTACAGTCTCCCTTCAGGTAGTTGTAGACAGCAATGAGGTCTGCCCTGAGCTTCCTCTTCTCCAGGCTGCACACCCCCAGCTCCCTTAGCCTCTCCTCACAGGGCTGTGCTCCAGTGCTCTCACCAGCTTCGTCGCCCTTCTCTGGACGTGTTCCAGTACCTCAACATCTCCCCTGCATTGAGGAGCCCAGATTCTGCCCATCAAATACACAAATACTGTTTTTTAAAAAATAATAATTAATTCTCTAACTGAATAAGTACTCACTTCTTCATTTATGCTGCATTCCCTCCATAGGTCTTCTGGTTCTGAAAGGGTACAAATAAGTTCTTTCACTTTCTGCAAGGAAGATTCTTCTGGAAAATCTTCATCCACGAGCTGGTTTTCCTCAAAATACGTAATGTCTAAGACAGCCTATGAAGAGAAGATACACAACGTGAAAGTGCTATCAGCAAAATAATCAAATGGTGATACACAGCAACACACAAACTTATCACAGCTCACACAGAAATTTTAAGGTATTTAGTTTACAAAAGCTGCAAGTTAAAAGTGTTTGATTGCTCACAGTCAATGCACACTCAAAACTCTTTCTGTCCTTACAGAACCATTATCAATTCTAATCCATTTTCTAATCCAGATAAGCACAGCCCTGCACCTCACTGATGTTCACCACAAATGCGTAGCAGAGATCTTTTTCCCATGCTTTTCTACACACCCAGCTCTCTTCCATACCCGTGGCATAGATTTTCTTGCTTTAAATACACTACCTGTGTATACTGCTGCAAAAGCATGGAAGGATGTCCTTTCCCATTGTTACAGAAGTCCTGCAATTTCTCCAGAGTAGCTGAGCCCTTTGCTAAGAAGGTATCTAAAGGAAGAACAAAACGCTCCTTTAGCACTGAAAAGCATCCAGCAAAATGCTCGCTTATTCTCCCTTTTCACTTCATCTGGTTTTATCCACCTTCAGGATCTACAAGAGCAGGTGAATGAGAGCAGCATTTAAACTGCTCCTCTCTCGATGAAATTAAAGGCATTCACTGTTACGCTGTGATGTTTCAAAACCACTTCCACATACTGCATTTGTAAATATTTCATATACCAACCACAGAACCTGGTAACTTGCAGGGAAGAATTTTGGGCCCCTGCCGCCCTGCTTCACAATAGTGTCTCCGGACGGAGCGTGTGGACAGAAGTCTGAGCCAGCAACAGCTCCTGGGAAGAGTTTGTTTTCGGAGGAACTAGAAGCAGCGCAACAGTTCGCAAGCCGCCGCGGGTCTATTGCCCGAGGCCCGCCGCCGCAGCCCTGCGGAACGCCGGCGGCACGGCACCAGAGGGCGGAGCGGGCACTCGGGAACGCCGGGCAGCGCCCAGCCCTGTCCCCTCCCTCCTGCGGCCTCTCACCGTCACCGCCCGCTCCCTTCAGCGCCGCCAGCCGCCGGCCAAGCGCCGCCAGCCGCCGCTGCAGCGGGAACTCCGCACCCCCGGCCTCCACAGCTCCAGCTTCCGCCATTGCCGGCCCGGAGCAGCGTGACGGGAGCGGGGGGGCAACTGGTGGTGCCGGCCGCTGGGCGGGGGCCGCTCGGGCGAGGGGAGCTGCGCAGGCGCAGCAGCCCGGGAGCCGCGGGCGCGCAGGGACCTTCTCGGTGGTGTGTGGCGCCTGCGCCGCCGGGACACATCGGGGGTGTAGTAGCTTGATGGAGGGGCTGCATAAAGCAGCATGCGGTAGTGGTAGAACCGCTGCGATCTGGTGCCGGCTGGGCCTGCTACGTCAACAGCGGCTTCACTGGTCCGCAGGCCGAGACAGCAGGAGGGCCAGGACACCTTAGGCCTGCCCCAGGATTAGCGCAGGCTGCGCGGAGGGGCAGTGAGACGGCAGGCGAGACCGCTTGGCAAGCCATATGCACCCAGAAGGCTGGGACTTCAACTTTAATTTAAACTGGAACACGGGAGATTTAAACTAGGTGCTAGGAAGTTCTTTACAGTGAGGGTAGTGAAACGCTGGCACAGGTTGCCGAGGGAGGCTGTGGCTGCTCCCTGGAGGTGTTCAAGGCCAGGTTGGATGAGGCCTTGAGCAACCACTTCCAGTGGGAGGTGTCCCTGCCAATGTAGGGGGTTGGAAGTGGATGAGCTTCGAACCCTCTTCCAACCTAAACCATTGTATTTTTTGTGGCTTTAAAGCTGTTCTGTACCACTTCTGCAGATATGTATCGGGGTCCCCAGGGCGAGTCCTTTGAATGTCCCTATGTTGCCCACATCAAGCATTACTTGCAGCCTCAGTGTGAAGTAGGTGGTGTACAGAAGTGAATGGAAATGAATGCTGGAAACAGTGGAGTTTTTTAAGACATAAACTATTTTCTTAATTTATGGTCATTGGGGGGGTTTAACTACAGTTTGGTACATTGCTGTCTACAACTACCTGAAGGGAGGCTGTAGCCAGCTGGGGTTGGTCTCCCAGGCAACCAGCAACAGAACACAGGGACACAGCCTCAAGTTGTGCCAGGGGAAGTATAGGCTGGATGTTAGGAGGAAGTTCTTCCCAGCGTGAGTGATTGGCATTGGAATGGACTGCCCAGGGAGGTGGTGGAGTCACCGTCCCTGGGGGTGTTCAGGAAAAGCCTGGATGAGGCACTTAGTGCCATGGTCTGGTTGACTGGATAGGGCTGGGTGATAGGCTGGATGTCTTGGAGGTCTCTTCCAACCTGGTTGATTCTGTGATTCTATGGATTACTTAATACACAACAGTATAGCTCTAGAAGTACAGTTTGTGTTGAAACCACTTAGCTTTGGTTGGAGGAATGAGACCTCTGCTCACAAGTTTTTTTGAGAACTTTAAATAGCAGATTTCATGGAATTCAGGAGTTTGAAAAGACTTCTGTTTTATGAGGGCAACATTGTACCAAAATCTCACTGCTATGAGCAGCAAATCATAGAATGCCTTGGGTTGGAAGGAACTTTTAGAACTCGTCTAGTCTTGTCCCCCTGCAGTGAGCAGGTGTGCCTTCTACTAGATCAGGTTGCTCAGAGCCCAGTCCAGTGTGGCCTTGAGTGTTTGCAGGGCAGAGGCATCTAGCACCTTTTTGGCTGTCTGTGGGTAAGGTCTCAATGCCTGCTTGCCTCAGAGCCCCAGGACTCTTAACTGGAACTGTTCAACAATGTTGGTGTTCACCTTGTTTCTTTCCAGTGTCTCAATAAGGAATTCTACTGACAAAGGATCTGAATGTGTTAAAATAATTAATAGTCTGAATTTATTAAAGTGACAGGTCAAATGAATTTGGCATTGCTAATCATAAATGCACTAGCTGCAAGTGATTGAGCTGAAGTTCATAAGGCCACTATCTATGTTTGTGTTCTGCTTTTTATATGACTCAGCAAACTTAAAAGTGGAATAGACATCACCTTTGTTTTCACAGCCTATAATTTAATTTATCATTACAATATACCAATTAGCCTCAAACCAGCATACATCCAAAAAAAGTTGGAATGCAGATCTTTGCAAAAGTGCTAATTAAAAAACCCAGAAGAGACCAACCCCAGCTGGCTACAGCCTCCCTTCAGGTGGTTGTAGACAACAATGAGGTCTGCCCTGAGCCTCCTCCAGGCTGCACACCCGCAGCTCCCTCAGCCTCTCCTCAGAAGGTTTGTATTCCAGGCCCCTCACCAGCTTTGTTGCCGTTCTCTGGACATGATTCAGTATCTCAGCATCTCTCTTGAATTGAGGAGCCCAGAACTGGACATGGTACTCAAGGTGTGGCCTGACCAGTGCTGAGTACAGGGGCAGAATAACCTCCCTTGTCCTGCTGGCCACACTGTTCCTGATCCAGGCTAGGATGCCATTGGCTTTCTTGGCCACCTGGGCACACTGCTGGCATGTTGGAGCAAGGAGAGGTCAGCCTCTGCTCTTCGGAATGAAGTAACGGGACCAGAGGAAATGGTTACAGGCTGCATCAGGGGAGGTTCATGCTGGATGTTAGGAAATACTTCTTCACTGAAAGGGTTCTCAAACATTGGAATGGTCTGCCTAGGGTAGTGGTGGAGTCACCATCCCAGGAGGTGTTTAAGCAGCCTGTGGATCTGGTGCTTGAGGACATGGTTTAGTGTTGACCCTTCAGTGCTGGCTCAAGGGTTGGATTGGATGATCTTTGAGGTCTCTTCCAACCAGATGTATTCTGTAATTAATTCTGAAGTTGGGTAGATTCAGATTGGATGTGAAGAGAGAGTTCTTCACTAAGAGAGTGGCGAGAGCCTGGAGCGGGTTGCCCAAGGAGGTGGTTGAGGCCCCATCCCTGGAGGTGCTGAAGGCCAGGTTGGATGAGGCTCTGGCCAGCCTGATCTAGGGTAGGGTGTCCTTGCCTATGGCAGGAAGCTTAGAACTAGATGCTCCTTGTGGTCCCTTCCAAACCTGACTGATTCTATGATTCTATCTCACACTGGGAAACCTATTCCAGTGTTTCACCACACTCATCAACAAGATTCTTCCTTGTATCTAATCTGAATATATTCTCTTTTAGTTTAAAACTGTTGCCCTGTCACAGCAGGCTCTGCTAAAAAAGAAAAGACCAATCCTGTCTTTATTATGGGCCCCCTTTAAGTATTTAATGGACTAAAATATCATCAAATCATCAACTACTTTATATTGCGTAGTTATAAAAATGCTATATTTCCCTATATTGCCTCTCTACTTTGTCCATTTGTTTACCTGTCTGGAAAAAGCTAATATCTAAATGTATTAACATCAGCAACAAGAACAACAAAATGTGTGTGTGGAGATGCAACTAATAGGGGAAGATTGGAATGGAAAGATGGAGATGGAAAAAAGTAGATTAGACCTGATCAAACAAGATTCAAAATACATAAAATGTTATCTCTTGCCTAGCAGATCCATAATGGTTTTATAGTCTGTGGTCTAAACCATCTTCAGAATGAACAGGAAAGACATCATGGGTATTAAAACAGATATACTTTGCTAATTTGATTTTGTGGGAGCATGCTTCACGTCTTTTAGAACTGGAGTGAAGTTATAATACTTCATTTCTTACATCATCTTAGAAGGACATTAGACTAACATCATTTCAAGAACAGATTTGTGCCTTAATTTGGCAAGCATGAATAATCTGTGATCTTGTAAATTTTTATAGGTAACTTAAGTGTTAGCTATCTCTAAATTATAACTTGAGGTAGATGGGAATTGAACATAGGAAAAATGTGATAGACTTATTCAGCTGCACAATAAATTTCACAGATGTATTTGATCTCTGGTAAGTGACTTAGGAATATAGTTGTAGTACAATCTGAAGTACATTTTTATTAACGAGGAGAAGCACCAAACTCCATTTTATCTAGTGTAGTTTGAATTCATTATTTGATCAGCATATGTGTGCCTGTGGTGGGCATTATGCTGCTTTTGTTGTCTTAGAGATGAGAGTTTGCTGTTGTGCTGTACCACTAGTAACTAAGTAGCGCTATATTACAACAAAAAAACCTTTTTACTTATTTATATGTATTAGTGATGTTTAGCTGTGCTTGAATCATAGAATCAACCAGATTGGAAGAGACCTCCAAGATCATCCACTCCAACCTGTCACCCAGCCCTAGCCAGTCATCTAGACCATAGCACTAAGTGCCTCATCCAGGCTTTTCTTGAACACCTCCAGGGATGGTGACTCCACCACCTCCCTGGGCAGCCCATTCCAATGCCAATCACTCTCTCTGACAACAACTTCCTCCTAACATCCAGNCGTTCCAGACCCCTCACCAGCTTCGTTGCATTTCTCTGGACACATCCAGTATCTCAATGTCTCTCTTGAGTTGAGGAGCCCAGAACTGGACACAATACTCAAGGTGTGGCTGAAATACTATTAAAATGAGTGGTCAGGGGTGGCAGAGCTCTGAATAGCAACATTAATAAACAACAGTAATTTTGGAAAATACCATCTCACATCAATTAATTTCAGCTCCCCAACAAAGCAAAGAGGTGTACTGAAGGCATATACCATTTCTACAGTCTGTTCTGTAATGCACCTGGCCAGAGCTGCTTTAGTAACAAATGAATTGTTGCATTTAGTGTTAGATGTCAGACTTACGCCATGAACTGTATTAGCTGAGGAATGTAAGAAGCATTTATGTAAGTATCTGAAACTGAATTTATTACAATACAGAATATTTTGTCATTTACATGTCTGTCATCACTCTATTATTTGAGGCAACAATTCTGCCCCTGAAAATAAGCAAATAATACTTGTATTTATTCATTGAAACCATTAAACAAGATTCTGTATTGATTGTATGCAGGCTTCATGAGTTTGTTGTATCTGATCATATCTGTAAGAGAGGTGGTCAGTATTATGGTATAACCTTTCAGATGTTCGTGGGATTCACAAAAAACACAGGTCTTTCACTGTGTGGCTTTGCAATTACCAGGGAAGGGGTGTAAAACTGCAGGTTATTCAGAATAATGCTTAGAAAGGGGAAGATAGGTATCAAAGATTTCCTCCATATTAGCAGGATTAAGCACTATGAACTGAATTCAGTGTCATAGTGTGGGTGATGTGATAGTATTGAGTAAAGTATCAGCTTCTGTCTGTCTTCTTTAAGTAAGGTTGTGTATTCATTCTAGAATACTTCTAAGCCAGAGCATTTGATATTGTTGATGCCAAATGTGAAGTCAGGGCATAAGAGTGATGTGTAATGGAATTTTTCCTTCGTGTCAATAGATAGGAAATACATTTCTTCTGCAGAGGCATGTGAGTGCCAGGTATTGGCAGATATTATGGGTGTGTCATGTTTGTATTTGCCTACCCTTGCATGAACAGTTCTTTGTTCTACCTGCTTTCTACTCTGTGTGTACTTCAGGTGGTGCCCTGACAAAATATAAAGCAGTTGCTTTATTAGTGTGGTCACCTGCAGCTGGGACATCATGGTACCTGATTCACATTTAAATAGGTTCCAAGCATAAAAGGTGATTTAGCAGTTTGAATTTTTGTTATTAGAGGTGGTGTACACTGAACTTTGATATTGGAACTGCTTGCTCTCATCTAAAGTGACCTTTCTAGAAGAAGGGATCGTTAAAGACGGAGAAATAGGAACTGCTTCTTGCTGCCTGAGGGAGAGATGAAGCAAGTATAAAGCATATAATCTTTCTAATAGTAATGGAATGAAAGACTTTACTTGCAGCAGGCAGGGAAACTCATGTTTTTCTTTTATATTGTTAATAATCAAAGAATCATGGACACCTTAGTCCAGAAGAATGTTTGTGTGTGCCACATCTCTCTGTGGGCTCCTGTTCTGTGAGAACTTGCTTACAGCAATCTTCGCCTTAGTTTCCAACTATTACAGATTACTGCATATGTGATTTAGGGTATTAATCACAGGATCACAGAATGTTTAGGGCTGGAAGGGACCTCATCTAGTCCAACCGCTCTGCCAGAGCAGGATCATCTCTACGAGATCACATTGTGATGCATCCAGACAGGTCTTGACTGTCATCTCCAGAGAGCCCCGTCTGAGTTCAGCAGGATGCCACAGGGTGTCACCAGTGCGCTCGACAGTCCAACGTTCAGCTGATAATTGGACTGCTTTCGTGGTAGTGATGTCAGTCTGAAATGGTTGTGTTACCTGAAACTTTGCAAAACCCCAAAAGCAGAATATGGAAGTCTTCAGTGAGCTGTTAGGGTATGGTTTCAAACTGGCCCCCAAAATAAACCATATGAATCTTTGATGAGATGTTTGGATCTGGTGAAATTGAGAGCAAGAGGCCCGAGAGCTTTGGAACAAGCTGCTTAGGCTTAGCAGTCTTCCAAGCTGCTTTGAGTGTGTATTTGTAGAACCAGGTTTAAGATCAGAAGGGTGTGCTTTAAAGCAGATGAGCCCTGGTACTCTGAAATTCTAAAACTGGCAGATTCTGAGGCATTTTAAAAAGATAGATGAGTGAATGGTAGAGGTTAATTTTAGATCTCCTTTTAAGAAATTAACAACACAAGTTTCATATTTTGACAGATTTCACTTTTGTGTTAAAGCTAAGTTAACTTCTCTCTGATTCATCTGTTGTGTCACATGAAATGGCTGTCTGCTTTTCCCAATAGATGTGTATTTTTTGGACCATTGGAATTATTAATGTGACATTTATGAGCTGCCCACTGTAGGGGGAAGCTTTTTGAACCTCAGACAGCTGTTCCTCCAAGCAGCTGGGTGGACTAGAAAAACTGGGCAAAGCAATTCATGTGAGGATGGATTGGCTCTTGGTTTTGTCAGCACATGCCGGGAGCTGGCTGATAGTCTCATCCCTAGGCTGTGGCTGATAAAATAATTACAAAGGCTTGGGTTGCACACATGGATTTGCATGCAATCTTGTAGCCAATAAATGGTGCTTGACAATTATGCTTCACACCCATAAAATGGTTGCCAAAGTCCAAGTTTAAAAAAGGAAATGCAGTTACAGGTGAAACTTTCAGGCCAGACAGGTGTTTTTCTTAATTTCCAGCTCTGGTGGCTGTCTTGTAGTCTTACTGTGCAGCACAAGCCACAGTGAGGTATGAGGTGGGGTGTGGTACATGTGTAAGAGAGAAAACTGTTTACTGCAGTAAACGCCTGCCAACAAACTTCTGCATTATCATCTTAAAACTCTGTGTAATTTCTGCATCAAAACCAAGGATAAAGCAGTTTTTTTTTTTTCACTGGTGGTTTTACAAAGGCCTTCCAGGTTCTGAGTTTAAAGCACATTGAGCTGCTGATAAGGTTTGTTTGAAAGTACCCTGTATGGCTTACATATATAACTTTGCATTGGAGAATCCAGAAAATCCTGTTGCAGTAGTGCTACCAAACATGAACTGACTCGCAGCGTGACAGCTGCTCAGGATCACTGTTCACAGTTTATTGTTTCTGTAGCCCCTTTGTTATGTTTACCTTTACTCTTACAACACTGTTGGTGTGGATTGTACAGTACCTCCATTCTTTCAGCTTGGCAAGAGCAGGGAAGAAAATCACTTTCCTGTTCTGTCACATTCTTGCTTGGCAGAGAGGAGGAATAAGAGATTAGTAGGGTTTTCTCAGTAAGAATTTAAATTAGCCTCCATAAATACCAATACATGCAGAACTTGCACAGATGATGTCTGCAAAGATCTAATGAACAGGCATTTCGTTTTCATCGCTCCTGCTGTAATGAAATGATAAGACACTTAGGCTTTCTCCAGATCAGTACACTGGCTGTCACTGTGGAAGGTTATCACACTTAACTAATTTAGACAGTGTTGATGGCAGTTACTAAATATGCAGTTTGTGAACTTGAACAGAAGTGCCAAGAATCATGCTGAGCAACAGAACTTGTGGTTCTTTTTAAACAAAACCAACACCTTAATGTAAAGTATTGTATAATTACACCCAGTAAATACTGTGGGTCTGGATTGAGGTGCAGCATCTGGAGCGTTTGGAAAGTTTAAACTTTTGTATTTTTAAGACTACCAAACTGAAGTAACTATTTAACTGTTGATTTAACTGCTGGTATTTCAGTGGCTATTTCTCAGTGCTGTCAAGGTTAATAAGTGAATAACTTGCTGCTGTAACTCCAAAGCTCCAGTTTTGACCAAGTATAAAATGTTCTCTGTCTTCTGCATAGTTCTGCATAGTTGCTTATCCTAGCTTGCAATAATGATATGATATAGAAACTTCCATATCATATATATGAAAGCAGGGCATCCTGTCTGAAATATGGATCTACTGTAACAGAAGCTAGACTAGTATGAAACAAACAAACAAAATCTTCACAGATTGTTTTGTGGAGTACAGACCTTCTCACCCAGTTAGGGATTTTTGTTTTCTTAATTAGGTGAGTTCCTGTATTCTTTGTTTAAAAAAAAAAACAGAAAAAAAATACTATCTCTTGTCTGCTCAAGAGGTCTTTCAGGGATAAAGAACTGCTCTTGACAAATGATTGTTGATTCTTCCTTATTGTGTAGCCTCAGGATCCTTTCATAGTTTGGTATCCCCTTTGATCTTCAGCTTAGGACTACGAAAAGAAAATCTTGACACAGTTGGCAAAGGGATTCCCTCAACAACTCCATAGGTTGTTCCCTTCAAAAAACTCGTTTCTGTGATTCTTTCATTTGCTTTGCATTTCCCTAACTGTCTAGAAGATGGCTTTGGGGTTTGAGTTGTGGGTTGTTAATTATGTCTGTAGTATTTATGTTTAATTATATATAATCTTCCAGTTGCCAAACCACTGCATGTATAGATTTCACTAGACCTGTGAATACCCATTTTTCTTTGAAATGACCTTCCTTTCACCTGAACATTGTTAATAAGTTGAATATTTAGGTTCATGTGGCTTACCAGTGTACTCCTTGGTGGTGCAGCTAGAAGCCCTTTTGACTTTCCCTAGTTATATAAGTTTCCTATACATGATGTGAGCTAATCTTAAAATTAGTAAATATATTGTGTATGAGCTTGTAATTGTTTTTATGTCTCAACTAGAATATATACATTTTATGTAATATAAATACATAATTTATAATGCCTTTAGGTCTGTGCCCTAAGTTTTGTATCCTTCCATTATTTGTTTTTCCTGTAGCACTCCATCTTTGCAGGAAGATGTAGATACTATGAAATGATCTTTGAATTTTCTTTGACTTTTTATTCCATATCTAGGGAATTACATTCATTCTACTTTTTCCAAAGATGAGTTTCAGGTGGTCTTAAGTGACTGATGTAAGAAAAACTTTAGTATAGTGAACAATACTCAAGATTATTGAAACACTAACATCTTGTATCTGAATTGGGAACTATTCACATGATGAAGGTAAGATTAGATCTTCTCATAACTGAATTGTCTTGTCAAATTCCAGGGGATATGAAAGAAGGGTAAATTGCTACATTTTAATTATCTGGCATCTGTATCAGGTATAAACAAATGTTAAGAAATGTGTCTATAGGCAAAGTTGTTCATCTCAGAGTTCTGGTTCTTCCCCCCCTGTATAGGTAAATCAAACATATAAAAAATATGCTTGCTTTTTGGTTACTTCTTTGGGAAATATAATTTCATTGTATTGGACACTGAATTTCACTGACTTTGACATCTATTATGCTTGGCAGTAGCATGAAAAAGCTGGTGTTATATAGTGTATGTAATGATTAACCCGTGGTAGCTCCAGAATGCCTACCTGCTGACTTGATTTTAGCACTACGGGCTCAAACCTCTCCCACTACTCATTTGTAAATGCTGTTGAACTTGAAAAGTCTTTGGCTTGAATGATAACACTGCTATGTAATTTACTTCAGTGAATTAAATAAGATCATAGAGACTTGTTTCATGTTGGTTACTTAGCTGTAGTCATTGCTCTGTGAAGAGCTTTAAGACATCTTGAAAATTAAGATAAATTAGTTGATCCACTATTCTTTCTAAACTACTGTAGAACAAACAATTTATCTACTCATTCAATTATGTTTGGAGCTTTTCTAAGCCAAAATAAGAGACTTGAAGTCCAAAGCATGTGTGTTTTGCAAAATTTTTTTAGGAATAATTTTGAGTACAGATAATCTATAGTACCCAAGAAGGAAAAGTTACATCCTAGTTCAGAAAATGTAATTTATGGAAGTAGGATTACCATTTTTTGTATAACCACAAAAATCACAGAATGGTAGAGGTTGGAAGTGACCTCTGGATATCATCTACTTCAGTGCCCCTACTAGAGCAATAATAGATGTTCCAAGGAAGTGTTAATACACATGCACTATACTTACTGCATGCAGTTATCCCCTTTAGAATCATAGAATCAGCCAGGTTGGA
>WAAF01006987.1:0-74736 GCA_013400475.1 Tricholaema leucomelas
GGGGGCTCCAGAACTGCACACAGTACTCCCAAGTGGGGTCTCAGGAGATCAGACCAAAGGGGCAGAATCCCCTCCCTTGCCCTGCTGGCCACACTGCTCTTGCTGCAGCCCAGCACAGGGTTGCTGTCTGGGCTGCACTCACACTGCAGGCTCATGTTGAGCTTTTCATCAGCCCAGACCCCCAGGGTCTTTTTTCTCAGGGCTGCTCTCAGCCATTTGCCACCCAGCCTGGAGTTGTGCTTGGGATTGCACTGACCCAGGTGCAGGACCTTACCTTACTTCTTTGTGGTCTGAACAATAAGAGTATCCTTTTAGTCATACAGCACATTTTCTCCTCTGCAGCAGTAACCCCAAGGTTTGCTGCTGCCAACCATGAGGCCAAGAGCTGGCGAGCGGCACAGGTTCCCCTTGCCAGCACTCGCTGCCCCAAAGGACTTCCCTTCAGCAGTGGGAATATTGGGTGCCTGAAAGGGACAGGAGAGAGGACAAGTGGCAGGCAGTGACAGGACAGTTTGTTTGCACAGCCAGCAGCATGGGACTCTTCTAGGATATGACTAAGTATAGAAGAATAAGTGTTAGTCTTAGCAGGCAGGGCCAATTCACAGGGCTAGGCAACTTCCCAAGTCCATCATCATCCCTTACACTCTAGAAAGCTGCCGTGGTCCTATCATAATCACTGGATGTTATCCTTCCCTTTGGGTAGTTTGCCCAGTATAATTCAACCAGGACTTATGGCTCATCCCTGCTGTAATAGGTCACCATATGCTTTACATCTGGCCCTACAAAAAAGAGCTGTATTCGCATACGATGGCAACTATTTTAGGGGACAGTCTCCAGAGACCCATAGCAGTCTTGACAGTTTAGCAGTTTCATTAATCAGCATTAAAACCTCATTTCCCTATTACAGGCATAATTGCTGCTAGTTCAAATGATTACTAAAATAAGCAATTTCATGAGTTTTGTTATTTAGTGAGCTGATATAGCCAATTTTTTTCTAAGATGTAGGCACTTAAAAGAAAGCCAACAGCAAGTCCACCACTTTGTCTCATCAAAAGTTGCTGGACCAAACTGACCCCATCAGTGATGACAGAGCAGAAGTGTATTTAATCAGAAAACAAGCGAAGGATGTAGACTGCTTCATTTTTATGTTTCTCGAAGTCAGTTCTCTGGTTCGTCAGAGGAGAAAGTGCTGCGTTAGGGTTAGTTGGGTTGTTGAATACCTGCTCTCGGGTGAGTGTTTCAGTTTACAGCTGAGGTCTGACTGGCTTTTGTCTGAGAAAGAACCCAGTTTATAGATCATAGAATCAACCAGGTTGGAAGAGACCTCCAAGCTCATCCAGTCCAACCTAGCACCCAGCCCTATCCAGTCAACCAGACCATGGCACTAAGTGCCTCATCCAGTCTTTTCCTGAACACCTCCAGGGATGGTGACTCCACTACCTCCGTGGGCAGCCCATTCCAATGCCAGTCACTCTCTCTGTGAAGGACTTCCAGGCTAGACATCCCCTGGCACAACTTGAGACTGTGTCCCCTTGTTCTGTTGCTGGTTGTCTGGGAGAAGAGACCAACCCCCACCTGGATGCAACCTCCCTTCGATTAATTGTAGGCAGCAATGAGGTCACCTCTGAGCCTCCTCTTTTCCAGGCTAAACAACCCCAGCTCCCTCAGCCTCTCCTCCTCTTACTATTCTCACTGGTTCATTGTATATAAACCAGTCTAATATTTTCATGTGTAAAAATAGTTTCCTATGCAAGGGCATTAAGGTAACAGTTGGTAGAAAAGACTGCTTGGGCATGACTCAGCCTGATATGAGTGTGACTCACCTGTTACTTGGCTGTTAGGTTCAGGACACCTCCAAGGATGGTGAATCCACCACCTCCCCAGGCAGCCCATTCCAATGCCAGTCACTCTTTACATGAAGAATGTCTTCCTAACATCCAACCTAAACCTGCCCTGGCACAGCTTGAGACTGTATCCTCTTGTTCTGTCACTGGGTGCCTGGCACCTACCTGGGCACACTGCTGGCTCATGTTCAGTCAGCTGTCAACCAGTACCCCCGGGTCTCTTTCTGCCTAGCTGCTCTCCAGCCAGTCTGTCCCCAGCCTGTAGCTCTTTATGGGGTTGTTGTACTCCAGATGCAGCCTCCAGGGCAGAGTAGAGGGGCAGGAGAACCTCTCTTGATGTGCTAGCCACAGCCCTTATAATACACCCCAGAATGGCATTGGCCCTCCTAGCCACCAGAGCACATTGCTGGCTCACAATCAACCTCCCATCAACTAGGACCCCCAGATCCTTTTTCCCTTCGCTGCCTTCTAACAGGTCAGTCCCCAACTTAACCAGAGAACAATAATTTGATTCTCTTCTCCATTACCCACCAAATCAAAGATCATCCTGTGGGCCACACAGCACAGCTGACAGCTTTCACCTTCACCCCTTCACCAGCTCCTGGTCCTCAGCCTTTGAGAAGACTTCCTTGTGTGGTAGCACTGAACAGGCCAGCAAAAGCAAACTTCATCCTGTTTAAATGAAAGGCTTTCTTCTTCCCTGCTAGAAGAGCTGCTTTCCATCAAGTTGAGTGAATGTTGGGGATTTCTGGATCTCAGATTGAGCACAGCAGCAAGGTGCTGCCTTGCACCTTAGCAGGGTAAGGGCCATTTTCCAGGTGGTTAATTGCAATGGGGAATCCTCTAAAAAATGCTCTGGAATTGTGCATGTGTCTCCTGCTCTGTGTATGTCTTGTGGGCCTCTCTTCAAGAACAAGTAATTCTTCCAGCAGTTGCAGCTGACATTTCCACTTTTCCTGCTGGTGGGCAGAAAGTTGCCTCACTCCCCCCTCACTAGGATAACAAAATAAGTTTTTGGTGGGCATTTGGGTACTCAGCATTGCAAGGTGTGCTGTAGCTATTTTAAATGAACCATTTACAGCTACAAGGCAAGGAAAGATGCTTATTCCAGGCACTGCAATTAACTTTGGTTTTGTGTCCCACCTTTAAATAAGCTAGATATTGGGGTGAATGAGCAGAGATGCTGCCCCTGAGCTGCCCCAGGAGGTTCCTTTAAAGGCCACCTGTTGTCTGGAGCAGGGAGCATTGGAAATCCCTGTTGCTTTTCAAACTGCCAAGAGCTGTGATGCTAATGATGGAAAACACAGGAGATGCACTGGATTCCTCACATGGGCAGGTAGGTCTCTCTGGGGGAATTTTATTTTAAGCTTGTGCTTATTTTTAGAGAGTTTCTTGCTGCTGTCATCAAACCTATGCTAAAGCAATTCTTGTCTGTGAGGGTCACCCCAAGTTCAGTGTTACTGAAGAGCTTACAGCGGAGCTGTGACTGGCCTGAGCAGCTCAGCAGGACAGAGCAGCTTCCTATTGCCTCCCTGACTTCCTCCTTCTCTATTTTATTTAGTTTTAAATGAGAAGCAGGTTTGAACCTTTTTCTTTGATTGGATCAAGCCATACTGTCAAAAATCCCCTTCTTGCTCCAAGTGTCCAATTTCCCTCCTCAAATGCAAAGCCTGACCAGTACTGGGTGCAGCTCCATCCTCCTTTTGCCTGGCCCCTCAAGGGTTTTGTTAGGTTTCAGAGCAACCTGCTGAGACAAGGTCTCCTTCACAGGGTTTAAAAGAGCTTAACCAAAATATACACAAAGTTCCAGCAACTGAAAGCCAAAACAGGAAACAAACAGAACCATCTGAGGAAACCTCTCAAATGTGCTTTTCCCTCTTCGAGCAGCTACCAGCTTAGAAGTGCAGCTTTTCTGCCTGGCCAAAGCAGTGAGTTTAGAGCGGTGCTGCTCCAGCATGTGTAGCACTGCTGGGTGAGAGTGAGTCTTGGCTCAGGGACAGTGCTGCCTCCATGCAGCTTCACTTTCATTTGCACGTTTTCTGACTGTTATACAAACTCTTCTCTTAAATAACATCATTTTAACATTTAGACAAGCCAGGAGAGTGTGTTTTCTGCTTGGTTCCTTGGCTGGTGAACTGCTGTGTCAGGCAGCATGAGCTGGGCTGGCTGCTCGAGAGAAAGAGACATGTAATAAAACTGGGGAGGGGCTGTTTGCAAAGGTAGATAGCACTGCAACAAGGGGCAACGATTTTAAACTAGAGAAGGGGAGATTTAGATTGGACAGCAGGAAGAAGCTTTTTACTGTGAGGGTGGTGGAATGCTAGAACAGGTTGTCCAGAGGGGAGTTACAGACCCCATCCCTGGAGACTTTCAGGGTCAGGCTTGATGGGGCTCTGAGCAACCTGATCTACTTGGGGATGTCCCTGCTTACTAGCAGGGAGATTTTACTAGATGACCTTTGGAGGTCTCTTCCAACCATTTGGTTCTATGATTTTATGAAGCTGACTGGCTGCTGCTGGTCAAGCACAAGTGTTTAATCTGGTAACAGAGCAGAAACAAAGCTATAATCCTGACAGCAGCTTTCGGTGGAAATAGAATACATTTTGTTTTCTGGTCATCATTCCCATATTTAACAAGAAGAATTATGTGTATTGGGTAAGCACAGCAGGATCAAAATAGTTCTCTGATGGAGAGACTGAAGCCTTCAGGCACAGGTCAGTCTTTATTGGCTGTGAGGCTGCCGTCAGCATAAATAATTATCATGAACTTCAACTTCAGGCAATCAAACTTCATCGTATTGAAGGAGCCCCATTAAATGCTCAGATTGTTCTTAATTTGATCTAGTGCAATCAATTCCTTAGGGAAAGAGAGACTGCCAGAAATCAATATAGCTTTGCAGAGGAAGCTGAGGTGTCTCGGTCGTGTCTGCTAGGGGAAGTGGAACCAACTGAAGGAGGGGAGTTTGGTCCCACTGGGAAAGGATAAAGCTTGTGAACTGGTGGGAGCTCTCCAAATGCTTGGACCAGGTGATGAGTTTCAAAGACAACTCAGGTGAGGTTTATTCCAGCCTGAATAATTCTGTGACTCTGTGAGGTAAGTCAGACTAGAAGCTGTGTTTCTTCTAAAGCTCTGCTGAGATGGTGCCAAGCTCCTCTTTCAGGTTTCCTTGTTACCCAGTTCTTGTCTGCCAGTCTGCTTGATGGCTTCTGCTCTGCTGTGACAATGCTTTTCCACCACTCACTGTGTGCAGCTGGCAGGTCATTGCTGCCTTGTTTCAGGCTTAACTGCTTCTACCTTCAGGGAGAGGCAGGTTTCAGTGCACCTTCGATTGCCTTTATGTAGTTCTGCAAGTCAAAATACACTGATGGGTTCCATTTATTTCTTTTTATTCTCCACTCATCCCTTTCTTCAGAGGAGGCAGTGAAATACTAAACATTAAAAGAGAAAGACTCTGAATTTGTGAATAGAACAGAATCAAAATTAACCCACCAGGTCGAGCTTTAATGTTCATAAGATTATTTATGACATTTAGAGTTACTAACTATCCTGCCTGGACCTCCCTAAATGAGCTCATTTTCCTGCACTGTGAGCTGCTGCTGCTGCATTGCCTGTAGCAGCTGTTGTTAGAGGGCATGGAAAAGTTGAAATAATGGCACAAGGTTTTGTTGGAATTGCTCTTTCTCATGATTTAAAAATTACCCTCTGTCACTTTTTAGGTATTCTTTTAACCAAAGTTCATACTGAAATATTTCTAACCATAAGAACAGCTTGTGGTAAGCAGACTTTTTTTTAACCTTATCTTTCAATGGTAGGACTGTGGAAAAAAATAACATAGAAAAAAAAACAAAACAAAACATAGAATTAATAAAGCCAAGGCAATTTGTAAAGACTTTTATTTGAAAGCTGTCTTTATCTGCCCACTTAGAGGCATGGATATCTCTTGTGTGCATT
The DNA here is from genome assembly GCA_013400475.1 of Tricholaema leucomelas. Lineage (NCBI taxonomy): Eukaryota > Metazoa > Chordata > Aves > Piciformes > Lybiidae > Tricholaema lacrymosa > Tricholaema leucomelas. The sequence continues at coordinate 5,796 of WAAF01006987.1, forward strand.
GGGCTTCAGGGTCCAAGTTTTCCACCAAAAGGAGAAGGAGAGATGCTGCATCTGAATTGTGCCTCACATAATTAAATTAATTCCATCCCAGAGGCAGATGACACAGATAAAGGCTTTATGAACAGGTTTCCTGGTATTTCCCTTTCTCATTGCCGGGTCAGTATTGGGAAGCTTGACCTAATTCAGAGCAGGAATAACAAACCCTGCTCTTTCAAGTGGGCTTCAGTGGACAAAAGATGCCTTTCTCCAGCTCCTCGGAGGTAGAGCAAGCAAGCAAGCAGGCTTTCACATGGCTTCAGCCTTTCCCCTCCAGCAGGTTCAGAGTGCAGACTGAAGTCTGCAAAGGCAGGATGCCCAGCTTTCCCCAGCCTTTTCAAAGGAAACAAACAAAACTTACAGCTTGCTTGTACCAAGCAGCCACTTTGTTGTGCAGCAGAAGATGGCTTTTGACTGACTGACATGGCAGGTGCTGCAGGAGCCAAGACAATTCTGCATTTCAGCTGATTGTTGTCACTACCAAAGCCTATTATCTAGGGTAATAAAGTTTAAGATTAAGGGGATTCTGCATGTTTGTGCTGTTCTCCACGAAGCTTAGCTTCTAATAGACCAGCTGCTGTATTACACTTCGCCCACCCTTCTCATTGTGTAGAGAAGCCACATGTACGAATGAGAACGCACTGAGGCAAGCCTTGGCAACCAGCTGGGGATATCACCTCGCCCCCAGCCTCCGTCTGGGAGTATTAAGTCACCAGCAGTTGCCAGCTGGGCACATCGCGTCTTCCACCTTGCCCAGCTAAGCACGTCACGTTATTGTCAGGCTTCTGTCAAGACTATAACCCACTTGTGTTTCCATTCCTCTTCCTGACATGGGTGCTCCGTGGGTAACTGCTCTGGCTCTGCTGGCCCTCTGAGACCATACCCGCTTTGTACCAGAGGTGTAAGTACTCAGATGAAAAACCTCTCCTTGTTCTGTTCTCTGGCATGTGCCCTTGGAAGAAAAAAATGTCAACCATCTGTAGCAGAAAGTACTGAAATGAAACTGCCAACCATTCATCACTCGGAGAATTTATGGATGTCTTTCCCTCAAGTCTTAAACCTCGCAGTCACTGAAGGCCACAATGTTGAGATATTGCCACATATCTTATACTAAACAGGGATTCAACTAACCTCAGGCTGGGGGGAGTGTTGGGGCATGGGGAGATGCGCTGTGTCCATGGACCCCACTCTTTCCTCTTTTTTTTTTTCTCTGGATATATCCATTTTAAGAAATAGGCTCTGCCAGTATAACATCCTGCCTTCCTCACAGTCTATATGGGAGGGAACACTAAGACAGTCTTAGCATTTCATCTTTGATCCAAAGACCTTGGAGGGCTTGGAGGGATGGAAGCAAACTGGAGTGTGCCAACGAGGAACTTAGGAAATTGGGCAAGGACACACACAAAGTCCTGTGCTTTGGAGGGACTAACCTTGTGATATAGTTCCAGGGAGCAGCCATACTGAAATGTGGTGGGTGGGGCAGTGAGCTGAACGTGAGCCAGCAGTGTGCCAAGGCAGCTAAGGACCTCGACAGTGTCAGGGCTGTGTTAGAAAGAGCAAAGCCAGTAGATGGAGTGATTTGACCTCTGCCCTTGCCACTTGTTAGACCACATCTGTAATACTGAATCCAGTTCTGAGGCCCCCAGTATAAGGAAGATGAGGAAACTATAGAAGTGTTTTTATCTGGCTCCAGTATTACCATGTGCTTCTGCAACAGGAGTGTCCTTGGCAGCCTCCCTGAGAGTGCAGCGGTGGTTCAATAGCATGTCAACCCCAAAGTCCCTGTCCTTCATTCAAGGCACTCAGAACCAGATCTTATGATATCTCATAGCTCCAAAATGAAGACTAGGGCTGACAGTTGTGGTCCTTGGGGATGGAATTACCCTTAATTAGCAAATATGACTACGTCTACCTTAGAATCGGAGTCATCTTTGGGAGTGAGGAAACAAAGCCCAGAATAAACCACCTTGAGGTTTGAGAACAGCTTCAAATATCACTTATTTCCATCCCATATTGACTCAAGAAAACAAGCCCATCAGAGATCGATATACTTTGGGGAGCAGATGGGAGGAAGAGAAAAAGAGGAATGATGAGATGATTCCCATATTTCTTTGAGGCATATTAATATTTCCTTGTCCATAAAGCGCAGATGACACTGTCCTGGACTCCAGAATAAAGGTAAGTCCTTGCTGCAAAGTGCATAATAGTTGTACATGCTGGGAGCCCTATAGAGATCTTTAACAGGTACCAAACACATATTGAGAAAACAGGGAAGAATGGCAGCTGTGGGCCAAAACAGTCGGTATGGACTTGGGCTCTTCTGTTTGGGGATATCTGCAGCAGTGATAGCACCTGACAAACACAGGCAATAATGTGCATCACTCTGCAAACTCAGAGCCCTAGTCAAAAAGACCTGGAGAAATACCCAAATATCAACAGAAAAAGCCAAAAGGGAGATTTTTTTCCCCCTCTTTACTAAGTCAGTGCTGGGGAAAAACCTAGCTGGTCTGACTAGAACCTGAGATGAGAGCAGAGAGCCTTCACACCCTGCTGTGACAATGCTGCAGTTCGTGTTCCTGTAAGCTGCTTTATCATAAGGCAACAGCACTTAATTTAGCTCTTAATAAAAAGTGTCAGAAGATTAAGACCAAGCTGAAGATTTCTACTGCCATCCTGGGATTTAGGGGTTATGCTGAAATCATTAATAAAACCACTATTGGAACTCTTTTGATCACCAAGTATTAAATTCATCCATAAGCACATAAATCCTGGGAAGCAGGAAAGCAGAGCCACCTAGCATCACCAATCCTTTTTCACTTGCTTGTCTTATCACTGCCTGTGGTTGTAATGTCTTTCAGTTATCTACTGAACTGCATGAAGTCCTGCAGTCCCTTCCCTGTCCAAGATTCTCTGAGAAGCCCTGTTTTCTTATTTCAGGCTTGCAGAAGATGGAGTAAAATCCCAGGTGGCTCACTTCCCTCCCCAGGGCTCCCAGGCATGCTTTGTGCCAGCTCTGAGCACAGGGAAGCAGGCTTGACTTTGCTGCTTGCTCTTTCTAGCAAGCAGATATTTTTCAATCAGAGGTAAATGTTACTGATGAGTCCAAATTCCTTCCCTCAGCATTCCCAGTGGTGACAGTCCAGCTGAGCCAATGTTGAAAGAGGGTGACAAATTTCATGGGTCAGTATAGGACCTCTTCAAGCCCCAGGGGAATTCAGGTATGTTAAACATTCCTGCATGGACTATCTAGCTGGGTGTCAGGAGGGACACTGCTAACCTTCCAGAGTGCTCCTGCCTGGGCAGGGAGGTTTGACTTGATGATCTCTGCAGTTTGCTTCCAACCTCTAAGGTTCTGTGATTCTGTGACTTGTTGCCTGCAAGAGCAGAAGCAGAGGTCCAGTTCAAACACGCAACAGGGCAGCACCCACTCTGCTCAGCTTTTTGGCCAACATCAGTTCTTTCTCATGCTACGATCTTGCTGTCCTGTGTGGCTTTTGGATTTCTCTCTAGAGATTTTATTCCATATGTCATTCCAGTGTTGAGTGCACAGCTATGAGTACCAGGCTGCTGGTGGGGCTGACTGGACAGAGCTGCTCTGGCTGGCATGTGCCACCATAGAATTACAGAATCATAGACTCAACCAGGTTGGAAGAGACCTCCAAGCTCATCCAGTCCAACCCAGCACCCAGCCCTGTCCAATCAACTAGACCATGGCACTAACTGCCCCATCCAGGCTTTGCTTCAACACCTCCAGGGACGGTGACTCCACCACCTCCCTGGGCAGCCCATTCCAATGCCAATCACTCTCTCTGTGAAGAACTTCCTCCTAACATCCATCTGATACCTCCCCTGGCACAACTTGAGACTGTGTCCTCTTGTTCTGTTGCTGGTTGCCTGGGAGAAGAGACCAACCCCCACCTAGCTACAGCCTCCCTTCAGGTCAGTGAAGGTCACCCCTGAGCCTCCTCTTCTCCAGAATCATAGAATGTCAGAAGCTGGAAGGGACCTTGAAAGCTCATCCAGTCCAACCCCCCCTGCCAGAGCCGGATCACCTAGAGCAGATCACACAGGAATGCATCCAGGTGGGTTCTGAATATCTCCAGGGAGGGAGACTCCACAACGCCCCTGGGCAGCCTGTTCCAGTGTTCTGTCACTGTCACAGGGGGAAAATTGCTCCTCATGTTTAAATGAAACTTCCTATGCCTCAGCTTCCACCCATTGTTTCTAAGAAGAAATGTTTGTTGTTTGGGGGTTTTCCTTTAGTTGGGTTTTGGGGGGGGGTTGTTTTTGATTTGGAGGGGTTTTGTGTGGTTGGTTTGTTTGCTTGGTGTTGGGTTGTGGGTTTTTTTGTGTTGTTTTGTTTTTTAATAAAACAAGTGAGTGATATAAACCCCAGCTTCTAAAGCCAGAAGACCTCAACCCATGTCTGAAAACCAGAGTCTGCACTGGAAGTGAATCATAGAATCAGTTGACCACAAGGATGACTTAGCTCCAACCCCTCTGCCATGGGCAGGGACACCCTACCCTAGATCAGCCTGGCCACAAGGATCATTTAGCTCCAACCCCTCTGCCATGGGCAGGGACACCCTACCCTAGATCAGCCTGGCCACAAGGATCATTTAGCTCCAACCCCTCTGCCATGGGCAGGGACACCCTACCCTAGATCAGCCTGGCCACAAGGATCATTTAGCTCCAACCCCTCTGCCATGGGCAGGGACACCCTACCCTAGATCAGCCTGGCCACAAGGATCATTTAGCTCCAACCCCTCTGCCATGCCCAGGGACACCCTACCCTAGAGCAGGCTGCACACAGCCTCATCCAGCCTGGCCTTAAACACCTCCAGCCATGGGGGCCTCAACCACTCCCTGGGCAACCCATTCCAGGCCCTCACCACTCTCATGCTGAAGAGCTTCCTCCTCACATCCACTCTGAATCTCCCCACCTCCAGCGGTGCTCCATTCCCTCTAGTCCTGTCACCACCCCCTGAGAGCCGAAAAATCTTTTTTTGTAAGCTTTGTAAGCTTTTTGTAAGGTTACAAAGCCTAAAAAGCTGCTCAGCTTTTGTTGTAGGCCCCCTTCAGATCCAGGCAGGCCACAATCGGTCACCTGGGAGCCTCCTCTTCTCCAGACTGAACAGCCTCAACTCTTTCAGTCTGCCCTCAGCCAGGGGACTCTAATAGCAATTTTATTAATTTTTGTTGTTGTCGTCGCCGTTTTAGAGGTCCTTTAACAAACATTTCCGAATCAGACAAAGGATTAGGCTGATGAGCCTGCTGAGGTGACGCTGCCTTCCCGCAGCCGCCGCTTGTGAGACAATGGCCACGTTTCCCTCTGAAAGCCAGGAAGACAGCTGCCTCGTTAAAGGAAAGCCCTCCAGAACACGCCGCTTCTCCCGGAGAAACAATTCCTCTAATCGTGTTTTCTACTCTGCTTTAAGGAGGATTTGGATAACCTCTCAGTACACGACTTTATGCCGTTGTCCCGCAGTCTTTCTTTTCACATCCTTTCATACCCTTAAAACGGGAGATTGATGTCAAACCTCCGCCTCCCCTTGCAGGAAACAGTGGGTTTGGGGGGTTTGAAGTGCCCCTCGGCGCGACGCTTACAGCTCAGGCTAGAGGATGGGATCTCCTAGGAGGTGAAACGGTCTTAGTAATGCTTTTGACTTTCATTACTCAGCCAGATTGTGGAGTCTATCAATTATACCTCCATTGACATGCGGGTGAATTAATTGGTGTGTTTGACAAGGACAGCTATTACCCCGTGTTGTTCTGACAGCTGGGCTTGATATCAGAAATTTGTCAACCTTCCCCTTCACATGAGCTGCTGGAGGAACAGTTGAGTACATCAGGAGAGGACATTGCAAGATTTTTTTTTCCCCCTCCCCTCTGTATAATCATTTCAACATCTGGCAATAACCTGAACCCTAAATAAAATCGTGGACATTCCTAGCATCAATAAGCAAACAGGATGCCAGACCTGTGCTATAAAACAATCTCCTGCCTAGGCTGACAAAGCATTTGAGGAGTCAGAAAACTAATTTATTACCAGAAAAGTTAGCACCTTCCAGTAATGACTTTCTGTGTGTCCTTCAAGTGGCTGTTATACCACTATATAGGGGGCTGGGATTGTTTAGCCTGGAGAAGAGGAGGCTCAGGGGAGACCTTATTGCTGTCTACAGCTACCTGAGGGGTGGTTGTAGCCAGGAGGAGGTTGCTCTCTTCTCTCAGGCAGACAGCACCAGAACAAGAGGACACAGCCTCAAGCTGTGCCAGGGGAGATTTAGGCTTGAGGTGAGGAGAAAGTTCTTCACTGAGAGAGTCATTGGCTACTGGAATGGGCTGCCCAGGGAGGTGGTGGAGTCGCGGTCCCTGGAGCTGTTCAAGGCAGGATTGGACGTGGCACTTGGTGCCATGGTCTAGCCTTGAGCTCTGTGGTAACAGGTTGGACTTGATGATCGATGAGGTCTTTTCCAACCTTGGTGATACTGTGATACTGTGAGACTGTGATACTGGGTGGAAATATTTTATGTCTGAGTTTAGGGACTGGTGATTACAAGGCCGCTGAGAACTTAAACTTCACCTTGCTTAAGATCAGGGGCAAGATTTGTTTCATGGTTGGATGTGAATAGTTCTAGACCCAAAGCACCTTGCTGGAGAGCCATGCTGCATGTTGGCTACTGCTGTCTGTGCTAGTTGGAGGCTAACTGGAATATTTTAATGAGAAAAAATAGATTATAGGCTGTGGGAAAAAAAAAGGGTGATGTCTGCTTCACTCATAGGTTTGCTGAGATGTATAAAAACAAGGACACAAACATAGGTAAGACAGCCTCTGTCTGTTGGAGTCAATGTCTGTGTTTTCTCCCTGGGCTTTTTCTTCTCTGCTTGGATCTATGTAACCTAACTGATCATTCTGCTTCTAACCCCCCCTTGCTGATCCTTCCAGCTCACCTTGCACATAAGCCACACTCTGGGATAAAATGGAGGGGTGGAAACAAGGTGGAAGGGTGGTTGGGAGCCCCTCCTGGAGACTCTGTTTTCTGGGAGAGGTGTTGTGTTTCTGTATTACTTTTAACTTGTATATTTCTGTATATAACACTAAATATTTGTGTATATTGTGTATATATATGCTTGTAAATTGTTGTAAGATGTAAATATAGCTTCATTCCTTAACTTCCAGCTGACTGAGTCTAGTCTGGGTGATTTCATAAGAGTTGGTGAGTAACCTCCAAACCATCACACTCTGGAAGAGACTAAATCCACAGAGACTTGTCTGGTGGCTTCATGAGGGAAGACTTCAAGCCTGCCAACTGGCCTCTCTAGGCAGTGCTCCAAGCTTCACAGGGCCCATGATTTGAAAGATAGCAAGCTCAATGAAAAGCAGCCTAGAGCTGCCTCAGCTAGCCAGCACAGGGTGCTTGAGTCCACATCTCATCCTTCAAAGCAAACAAAGCATTTGTCTCCCCACAGAAGAGCACTATAAATCCTTTCTCCTTCAGCTATGGTTCCCTTCCTTGTGAAAACAGGATGAAAAGGAGCTGCTCCTCTCTATCCACCCTTCAGCCACCTGGGATAATTGTGAGCCTTGGTAGACTTTCAGCATATGCTTGGTACTGAAGTGCAGAGCACACTGAAGATTTCAGCAAGCTCTGGCTATGCCAAGAGCATGTAGAAAGGTTTACTGGGAGGCATTTGAGCAGCTAAGGCATCCGCTTGAGCAGCTAAGTCATTAAAGCACAGTGGCTAGGTGGATGATGGAGGTCTCAATAGTTTCCTGCTCTGCCAGGGGGTTGGATCTTCAGAATTCCCTTCTACCACCATTCTGTGACTGTGCAATACTTCCTAATTTAGGAGAGTTTTGTACTTTTCCACCCTCTCCAGGTCTTTAAATCTGCATTTATGGTTTTTGGGTTGTTGGTTGGTTTTTTTTGCTATTACACTTGCTGCTCAGAAGACTGAAAAGGATTTAATTGTTAAATATTGTCATGCCCATGGCATAGTGGAACATTGATCTTCTGGATGGGGTTCGGCTAAAGTTTCAGGATGTAGAATGATCATTTCATCACTAGATCTGGTAATCTCTGGTCTTTTAGAAATATAGTAATGCAGCTGGGGTGGGTATTTTGTACCTTACTAATTTTGCTAGTAAGTGGCATACAGTAAAGATTCAATCATGCAAAGGTTGGTTAAATGATACATGGGGCTTGCTATTACAGTGTTTATGACTCTGGAGAGGGGAAGTAGCTGTAACCAGCTCATTTATTTTCTTTGGCTAGGTCACATGTTGGTAGACAGCAAATTCATTTCAAGTGACACAGGCACATGGTTAACACCAACCTTCTTTAGCATCTCATCCAAGAAAAGTTTAAAGAGTTAAGTGTTTTGTTATAACACATTTAAAAAAGCACTAGCAGAAGACGATCTGGCAGGCCCAGTCCCACAGATTCTGGTAGGAAATAGCTGCCTCATGGGACTCAGTTGTTCCATTTGCCTGTGCAAGGGCTTCCAGAGCTCTGCTACAAGGCTTCCTGCTTGCCACTGTAGCAGACACTGCAATACAGTCTCACATTATCACCAAGGTTGGAAAAGACCTCATAGATCATCAAGTCCAAACCGTTACAACAGAGCTCAAGGCTAGACCATGGCACCAAGTGCCACGTCCAATCCTGCCTTGAACAGCTCCAGGGACGGCGACTCCACCACCTCCCTGGGCAGCCCATTCCAGTAGCCAATGACTCTCTCAGTGAAGAACTTTCTCCTCACCTCAAGCCTAAATTTCCCCTGGCGTAGCTTGAGGGAAATACCTGCCTGCCTTCAGCTCGTAAGATAAAGAATGGGCTTCTCCCTGGTTTCTTGTTCTGCATTTCACCCCAGAAAGAAATACAGAATAGGGGAAGAATACAAGGGAAGCAGCTTGCTTATTACTTCCACATCTGGCTGCAAAGCTGGTGAGTGATAAGTTCTTTGCAAAGAGCTGAGAATGTGCAATGGACAAAACATATCCAAGTCTTCTGCAAGTCTGGTGATTAAAAAAGTTGACTCAATCAGCAAACAGGGAAAGTTGCAAAAATTAAATTAGCTTCAGTGATGAAACATTTCTATTTTGGAGGCAGCACATTGAATTATGCAGCTGTATGTCAAACTAACTTTCAAGTCCAAGTGATCTTTGGTTAGGGTATATTGAAATAATCCTATTTGAAGAAATATTATTTTAGGGTGGGGAAAAAAAAACCCAACACATGACTTACAAAGATTTTTTTTGCCATTTCAGATATTTGTCATATTAAATTAAAGATTACAGCCCTGTAAGTGCTTATCAGTTGCAGAAGCACAGGGATGCATACAGTGTGATCACCCTGAAATGTTAAATTACCTGATCCAGAAGTAGAGATTTCTTTTAGATAAAAGGTGGTCAGGTAGACATAGGAAGTAAGATTACCTTTAAAATGTTTTACTGTAGACCTAAAATAGCTGCCCAGCTTAAAAAAAAAGAGAGAGAGAGAAAGGGAGGGGGGGAAAGAGGGGGGAGAGAACATAATTTCAAAACCCTTAGCTTATTTTTAATTTATAGTCCTTGGAAAAAAAATAAGTGGATAGCCCAATCATTTATATGCCTGGGCAAAAGCAATACATCTATATAAAAGTACAGTGATATATTTCTGTTGCTAGTTTAATGTGCTGCTCTGTGCCCTGCGTGTTCTGATTCATTGGAGAGCAGCAATCATGTCGACAGGAGCTGTTCTTCAGTTCCCATCAGCGACAACTAAAGGCCAATTCAAGGTTGTGGTGGGGTCATGAATCTAACATAGTCACTGATAGAACAATTTCCCTGCTGCATGACACCGTCAGTGGGACACAGAGGGAATATACAGCGAGGACTGCTCCAGGTATGTCTTGTTATTCTCATCCCTCCTCTCCTCCCCCTCCTCCTTTCCTATTTTTAATTTTTTGGTGGTAGTCTGTGCTGTTAACAAGGAGCCTCTGGGGAATACAGAACCAGTCAGTGGAAAATAAGAAGAGGGGAAACTTTAAGCCTTTAAGAAACCATCACAGTCTTGGCCTCTGAGCAGGGCAACTCAGCAACATAAGCTCAGTTTGAAAGCTGGATCCACCCCAAGACACTAAGAGCTGTACATCCCTGCCAGGCTTATAAATGAGGAAGATACTGGACCACACTCCACAGCGATTTCACCTCTGGTCCAGCACCCTTTGAATCAAATAAAGAGACATTTTTAACTGGACATAACCCCACCAGAGCTGCTATCCTTCTGCAGTATGAAAGTCAGACCTGAATTCTGCCTGACAAGGTTATTGTCTTTGTATACTGAAGCCTGTAGATGATCCTTCCAGGGGTCTTGGCACAGGCTTAGAGCAAGCCAAAAAAAAAAGAGCCAACTCTCACTATTGTTTCTACTCAGAAGGAGCAGATTTTGGACCAGATAAGTAACATTTAATTCTTATGGCCACTGTCAGCATCATGAGACTGTACTGGTGTGGCTCAGTCCTGCAGATTGTGGCCACTGGGTGTGGGGCTTTGCAGCTGATACAAATGCTTGATGCAGTAAGCTTTAAGTTTTGATACATTATTGTTTTCTGCCTTCCTTCTTGCAGCAGACCTGTGAAATGTGGATTTGCATGTTTTTGTTAGAGACCAGGTAATTAATGAGCTACAGCAAGGTGCATGCTTACACTTTGTGCTTTGTGCTTCCCATGTCTTAAGAGCCAGCAGCATAAGTTGTTTTCTGCAATGAATAGCACTAGGTCCAAGATTTTAATGCAACTGAATTTTCCTCGTGCATTATGCTTATTCATACCCAGAGCAAGGTCACACAACAGAGGTCTCTGATCAAGTCCTCCTTCAATGGGCAGAACACAGCAGGGCTGAAAGAACAACAACCCTTCCTATTCACACAGATGCTGTGTGACAAGGACGTGGAGAGCTCAGAGGGCAGGGTTGAGCCTGCTTACCAGCTCAGTCCTTCTTTTCTGAGACAAGTGCTCCAAGCATAACTTGGGGAAGATGAGGTAGAGGGAATTGCAGCAGTGCCAGAACACAGGGTGAGCCCCAGAGAAGCTTTGCTGTCTTTAGGGAGTCTCCCTATCTTCCTAGTGAATGCCCTTCAAAGTTCTGCCCTCCCTTTAATACAAGGGGGTTCTCTCCTTGTTTTAAGCAGCTTCAAAGGTAAGCTCCAGTCTGACATTTCCCTTTGATCCTCAGGACAATGTCAATGATTTACATGGAACACCAGAAGGACCCATTTTAAGCATCTAAACAAAATGTAGGTTCTCTCCTTGTCACTGCTGCTATCCCCTTTAAGGCTTCTCAGACCATCAGCATTAGGGAACTCAAATGCACCTTGGCTGGCATGTTGGTACCAGGATCCCTGTCATGAAGAGCATGAGGTTTTCATGTGAGTTGTGCAATGGAGCCAGCACTGAGTTCCTCTGAGGCCTCAGTATATCACATAGCGGTGTGGCACATTTGGATGCTGTTTCAGTAGCCCCCCCAGAGTCAGCACATGGGCTCACAACCACAGCCCTTACGTAGTTAACATCATGAGTAGGATCACAGCAGATGCTGTGATGAAAGACCTTGCTGTGAGCACTTAGAATCATGGAATCACAGAATGTCAGGGGCTGGAAGGGACCTTGAAAACTCATCCAGTCCAACCCCCCTTCCAGAGCAGGATCTCCAGAGAGGGAGACTCCACAACTCCCCTGGGCAGCCTGTTCCAGTGTTCCATCACTCTCACAGTGAAAAAAATCCTCCTCATGTTTAAATGAAACTTTCTATGTCTCAGCTTCTGCCCATTGCCTCTCATCCTGTCATCAAGCATCACCCAGCAGAGGCTGGCTCCATCCTCCTGGCACACACCTTTATATATTTATAGACATTGATGAGGTCACCTCTCAGGTTCCTCTTCTCCAAGCAATCTTAGAATCATACTTAAATCAGTAGCAAAGTTGTGGCGAGAGGTCACCTGCTCTGTCCTGATGGCTGCTTTCATAGGCATTGCTTGTCCATCTGCTCACACTCTGCTATTAACACAGATGGTAAAGGAGATAAATTGTCCCTTTTCCAGTGCCAGTGATTCTTCAACAACATGCAAAGCAGCTTTGTCTCTGCTTGGATTTGGATGGGTCTGTGAAGCTTCAGACAACCTTCTCAGTCCCAGGAACAGTCCACCTCAGGCTGAGACACGTTGGCGAAGCAAAGCCTGAAAAGCAGCAGTGAGTCTGTGTGCATGCTGGGGTGTAAATATAAGGCCCAAAGTTGTCCCACAGTTACCAGCTGCAGACAATAAATCACAGTGTTTCTGGGAAACACTGAAACCAAATTAACAAAAAGCTCCAATCTAAAAAATATGGCTGTAATTTACAATAGCCTCTGATAGGAATGTATTCCTGCACTTGGTGTAATTGAAGATACTCACAGGGAGTGTAGAAAAAGGAGCTGGAGATGTGTATTTATGAAGGATAAGGAAGAGCTGTAAATGGAAAGAAAGGAGGTTGTGCAACATTCCTGCTGAAGTGCAGGCTTCCCAGCAATGTCCCAGGGCGGATGTTAGCTCTTACCCACTAGCTCTTGCCTGGCTTGGGCTTTGCCAGCTGCATGCAGCTGTGTCTAAGCATGTGATGGTTTTTTGCTCTTGTTTATACTGTTGTAGTTGCTCCTACCCAAACTTGCTGCAGCTGAAATCACAGCATGCTTGTGATCTCCAAGGTGAGGCAGCATGCCTCTTTATCCTCTGACTGAGCAACTCCTCTGTGTGCAGGCATCTCTGTCGCACCACGGGTGAAGAAAATGGAGGATCCTTAGGCATTAAAGCTAAACCCAAGTTTTAGCCTGTCTTTGGGCAGAATGTTTTGCCATATTGATTTCATTTGCATTCAAAATTCTTCTCTGGAAATGAAAGGCTTGGATCTGTCTCATTATTTGGGATCTGAGCTGGCAAGTGAGTTAATATTAAAATGACATACCCAGGCAAATCACATTTCCTACGTTACAAATAACTGGAGCAAAGCGAATATACCATCGTTAATAATTTACCTTATGAGCTTGGCTCCTTTTTCTCTTTCTGGAACTTCTACAAGCAGATTGCAATTTCCTCCAATTTATTCATTATTCAAATTCATTCAACAGTTTAAAAGAAAATGTTTACCTACCTGCCATCTTGCAGTTTGCTTCTGTTTTTCACCACTCAGTGTTTGTTACAAAGTGTCACAAATCTTTAATTAAATCACATGGGATAATTCCTTTTCCTCAGCTATATCAAAACCTAATACTTATAGAATCATAGAATGGTTTAGGTTGGAAGGGACCTCAAGGATCATCCAGCTCCAACCCCCTGCCATAGGCAGGGACACCTCCCACTAGAGCAGGCTGCTCAAGGCCTCATCCAGCCTGGCTTTAAACACCTCCAGGGAGGAAGCATCCACAACCTCCCTGGGCAACCTCTGCCAGTGTCTTACCACCCTCACTGTAAAGAACTTCCTCCTAACATCCAGTCTAAATCTCCCCTCCTCCAGCTTAAACCCATTCCCCCTCGTCCTGACATTACCAGATCTTGTCAATAGTCCCTCCCCAGCTTTCCTGTAGGCTCCCTTCAGATACTGGAAAGCCACTCTAAGGTCTCCTCCAAGCCTTCTCTTCTCCAGGCTGCACAGCCCAAACTCTCTCAGCCTGTCCTCGTAGCAGAGCTGCTGCAGCCCTCTGATCATCTTCGTGGCTCTCCTCTGGACCGGCTCCAGCAGTTCCATGTCCTTCTTGTGTTGGGGGCTCCTTCTGGGGGAAAGTACTGTCAATTCCTACAAACAGTCCTGTCCATGTCCAAATGCCATCTACCTTCATTCTAACAACTCAGCTGCTTAGCAAATGGTCACTAACCCGTGCAAAGCAGCTTTGTTTCCTTGCTTCTCTGGAAAGGCAGAAAATATCTTTTCATTCCTTCAGCAGTTTCTAACTTCGGCTGCCCAGTTCTTCCCTTTCCTCCTGGTTCTGCAGGTGTCATTAACAAATCAAAGGCAACTGACAGAACCTCTCAGCTTTTATTCTCTTCCTTGGCAGCCTTTGGGATTCTGAAGATCCATGAGCCACAAGTGAAAACCAAGACTAAGCCAAAGAAATCAGAAGCAGAGCAATATCATCTTCTTTCACTCTTCCCCCCATACTTGTTTTCCTTGTTCTTGCCCAGGACAAGACTTTTTTTTTCCCCATTGTTTCTTTACTTATTTTTATTGTTAATTTCTAATCATGTTCCTTATTTGGAGCAGAGACACGAAGCCTGTATACCGAAACTCAAAAGACCTTTGCCACTTCTCCCCATCTGATTTTCAGCTAGGCATTTAGATGCTTTTCACCCTCAGAAATCCTTGCCATTTCTTTTGATTGCCACTGGAAAGGCAGCATCCCACCAGCCTTAAGTAGTTACCATCTCCCACAAATCCAGGAAGAAGAATCCATAATCCCTTTATGTGAGCCTCCTAAATTATTTCAAGCCCTGTGGCTGTCTGGCTCCTGCAAGGTGAGCTGTGATTACTGGCTTGACTGACCACACCTTCACACAAGAATAGAAATCCATATATAAAGACCCAAAAGTTCTGTCCTAGGAGACAGCATTACTAAAGCATGCTTAGTAGAGTTTTCTCTTTGCTGTGCCTCTATACTGGTAGCATAACATTGAGCTGTCTGCCACAGCGATCACTGAATGCCATCAGATTGTGTCTGAAGCCTGCAGGTTGCTCTGTTGGATACCCTGTGGGGTACATGTGCATGCCACCCAGGCAGCTGTCCCAGCACAAGCTCTGAGAGTCCTGCAATGGGAGATGGATTGCCACCAAAAAGCTGCTGTGGAACTGACACAGCTGATTTTCAGCACCAGACTGGGAACTGCAGATCTTCCCCTGCTAAAGTAGAGATGGTTGGTCTCAATCATAAAACCATAGAATGTTGGAAGGGACCTCAAAGCTCATCCAGTTTCAATGCCCCACCATAGGCAGGGACACCTCCTACTAGAACAGGTCACTGAAGGCCTCATCCAACCTGTCCTTGAATACCTCCAGGGAGGGAGCAGCCACAACCTCCCTGGGCAACCTGTGCCAGTGTCTCACCACCCTCACTGCAAAGAACTTCTTCCTAACATCCAGTTTAAATCTTCTCTTTTCCAGTTTGAACCAATTTCTCCTCATCCTGTCATTACAAGACCTTGCAAATAGTCCCCCCAGCCCTTCTATAGGTCCCCTTCAGATACTGGAAGGCTACTCCAAGGTCTCCTCAAAGCCTTCTCTTCTCCAGGCTGCAGAGCCCAAACTCTTGTAGCCTGTCCTCATAGCAGAGCTGCTCCAGTCCTCTGGACTCATTCCAACAGTTTGGTGTCCTTCTTGTACTGGAGGCTTCGGAACTGTACACTGCTCAGAAGTGATCCAGGACTCTGCAGTCTGACTTAGCCCTTGTCCATAGGGCTTGTCCACACCAGGCACTGGCTACCCTGGACACTGCTGGTAGGAACTGTTTGACACCTCCAAAATCTGCTCAAGTTTGGCCAGGCACTTGCAGCAGCTGCTGAGTAATAATACATACATGTGAGATGACTTAATTCCATGAAGAATTCCTGCCAACCCAGCCTTCGATGCTGCTGAGTGAGTGTGAAGTCTTGAACCCTAGTTCACATGTGTACAGCTCTTTGAAAGGAGCAAAGACTTCGCCAAAGCACAAAGCCAGCTGCTGTTGTGAGGGTGCTGCAAAGGCAAGGCTCGCAGCAGGCAGGTCAGTGCTTGGGGGACAAGGATCTCCTAATCATAGATTTACAGAATCAACCAGGTTGGAAGAGATCTCCAAGATCATCCAGTCCAACCTAGCACCCAGCCCTGTCCAATCAACTAGACCATGGCACTAACTGCCCCGTTCCGTCTTTCCTTGAACACTTTCAGGGACTGTGACTCCACCACCCACCTTGGGCAGCCCATTCCAATGCCAATCACTCTCTGTCAAGAACTTCCTCCTAACATCCAGCCTATACCTCCCCTGGCACAATTTGAGACTATGTCCCCTTGTTCTGTTGCTGGTTTCCTGGCAGAAGAGACACCCCCCACCTGGCTACAGCCTCCCTTCAGGTAGCTGTAGACAGCAATGAGCTCTGCCCTGAGCCTCCTCTTCTGCAGGCTGCACACCCCCAGCTCCCTCAGCCTCTCCTCACAGGGCTGTGCTCCAGGCCCCTCAGCAGCTTTGTCGCCCTCCTGTGGACGCATTCCAGTACATCAACATCTCTCTTGAATTGAGGGGCCCAGAACTGGACACAGCACTGAATGTGTGGCGTGACTCTGTTCTGCCTTCTAAACAGCAGTGCACTCTCTGCGTTTTTGGAGGAGACAGAACAGATTCAGAAAGTGGCTGCTTATTGATTTATAGTCTTTATGCTGGACATAGTTTTTATTAAAGAAAGCAGATACTCAATAGTGTTAACCAGTAATGGGAATTGACTTTTCACTAATTGCACAGAACCTGGCATTAATACACTTTAATAGAAAAGAGGCCTCCAGATCAATCCAAAAGGTTTTTTTTTCTGACTATGCTACAGACAAAGAGCTCCAACAATGACACCATGGATAAATAAGACAATTTATTTATATATTTACTTGTGATTCCTCCAATTATCCAGATAAGGACATATCTCCAGGGAACAAGGGAAATGCTTTAACTTGGCCTCTCTTTAGCTGCTTGTTGGGCTCCACAGTGATCATTATTTCCTGGTCTTCTGCCCCATTTGCCTAGTTTGTACACGCAAGAGCAGTTCTGTCTGCCTCAGGTATAGTGGGATGCAGGTATGATAAATGTCATAGAATCATAGAATCATAGAATGGTTTAGGTTGGAAGGGACCTCAAGGATCATCCAGCTCCAACCCCCTGCCATAGGCAGGGACACCTCCCACTAGAGCAGCTTGCTCAAGGCCTCATCCAGCCTGGCTTTAAACGCCTCCAGGGAGGAAGCATCCACAACCTCCCTGGGCAACCTATGTCAGTGTCTCACCACCCTCACTGTAAAGAACTTCCTCCTAACATCCAGTCTAAATCTCCCCTCCTCCAGCTTAAACCCATTCCCCTTCATCCTGGCATTACCAGTCCTCGTTAATAGTCCCTCCCCAGCCTTCCTGTAGGCTCCCTTCAGATACTGGAAAGCCACTCTAAGGTCTCCTGGAAGCCTTCTCTTCTCCAGGCTGCAGAGCCCCAACTCTCTCAGCCTGTCCTCATAGCAGAGCTGCTGCAGCCCTCTGATCACCTTCGTGGCTCTCCTCTGGACCTGCTCCAGCAGTTCCATATCCTTCTTGTGTTGGGGGCTCCAGAACTGCACACAGTACTCCAGGTGGGGTCTGAGGAGAGCAGAGTAAAGGGGCAGAATCCCCTCCCTTGCCCTGCTGGCCACACTGCTCTTGCTGCAGCCCAGCACAGGGTTGCTGTCTGGGCTGCATGTGCACACTGCAGGCTCATGTTGAGCTTTTCGTCAACCCAGACCCCCAGGTCCTTCTCCTCAGGGCTGCTCTCCAGCCATTCACCACCCAATGTCCTTGAAGTAAATCTGACATTAGAAGTATGCCGATTTATTAGTTAATAAATATTATAAATATTTAGTGAGGAATTATTTTTTATTATGATTATAGGCTTGGTTTAAATGTTAATATTATGAAACATTTTATCTATGCATTCAGCTTCACTTTCTGGTTTCTCATTAGAGGAGCCCAAGGGGATTAATGGCTGTGGCTGTATCCCTTCCCAGCTCTTCCCCTCCACTTGAACTACTCCTTCGCTTGAAAAGCTCCAGATTCCACAGGAGCAGTCTCTGCCTGGTGATCTTGCTGGATTTCTCTTTTGGTCCAGAGAACTTATAGGCACCGAAGTAATTCTCAGTCCTTCAAAGCTTGGCAGTTGTTAAAAGCCCCTCGGGGTTATCTCAAGTGTGTGTCTCCCCAGGGCTCTGCAGCTGGTGGCTGAGAAGGTATCCTGAGTCTGGGGGGAGTGATCCAGCAGAGGAAAGCAGAGTGCTCGATTGCAGACGCTGCGTTCTTCACTCAGGTGAGCAGTTACTAAACCAAATCTTTCTCCCATTACGGAGTTTGTGTTCAGTTTTCATTGTCTGCCAGCCACCTCCTTAAAAAAGTTCAGGACAAACAAAACGGGATCAAGACTCAGACACTGTCCCACTGCAGCTGTCATTGGAAATGAATCTTTGTACTCTCACAGCGAACAGCAGTTCCAAGTGGAGCAAATTGGAGTCTCAGCCCCTTTTAGGCACTATTACCAGTCAAAGCAAGCAGCTAATAGTCAAGAATTGCTGCTTTATTCCATGCACTTAAATAAAACAGATTGGCAGAACTTTACTAATGGTTCGTGACACTCCAGCCTGGCTCCTGGAGACGTGCTCCTGTAAAAAGGCAGGCTTTTCCCACCAGCTTCACACTTTTAAGGGTGGAAGTAGTGAGTCTATCTGAAGAAATTCTGCAGCACTCTTCACCTTTAGAACTACCCCTCCCATAGTTATCGGCTATCTTAAGATCCCCCTTTAGCCTCCTCTGAGCCCGACTGAAAACCCTGGGTCACAGGGAGGGGCAGAGGGCTGTCAAAGGGCAATGCTAATTGCTTCATGCTAGTTATTGATGTATGCTTGCAACATGAGAAAGCCCCTTTTAGCCTCCAGTAGTTCAGGCAGCTTGACTTCTGTTGCTGGCCTCCCACTGAATGAGCCCCGAGTTGGGATACAGCAGTGCTGCGTTTTGCCTCATAGAGGTGAAAGCAGCTCTGAAAAAGAAATCCTCGGCTTTTGAAACCTGGCTCGTCCTAACACTCCTTGTGTGTGACAGAGCCAAACTGTAGCGGGAAACTCCCTCTGCTGGGGAGGGGATACTGGGATTGCTCAGTCTGGAGTAAAGGAGATTGAGGAGACACGTCCTCGCTTTCTACAACTCCCTGAAACATCTTTGGAGTGAGGTGGTGGTTGATCTGTTCTCCCAAGTAACAAGTGACAGGACAAGAGGAAACAGCATCAGGTTGGGCCAGGGGAGGTTTGGTTTGGCTACTAAGAAAAAAATCTTCATAGAAAAAGTTGTGAAGCATTGAAAGAGGCTGCCCAGGGAAGTGTTGAAGTCACCATCCCTGGAGGTATTTAAAAGATGCATAGATGTGGTGCTGAGGGACATGGTTTAGTGTTGGACTTAGCAGTGCCGGGTTAACAGTTGGACTTGATGATCCTAAAGGTCTTTTCCAACTTAACTGGTTTTATAGTTCTATCATACTCTAAAATCCCTCTCTAGGCTAGACCAGCAACCTCAGATATACTACTCTTGGGCACAGGAGGATGCAGGAAGACAGGAGGTCCCCTCTGGCAGTTCTTCAAGCTGCCCATGCACTGGAAGGACTGAACATAGTTTTGCAGACAGCTGAAGGCCCTCTCTTAGGATGCAGTACAAACAGCTAGCTCAGGTTTGGTTCCGTTCCCGGGAATGACAGCCTGGAGCCATGCCACAGGCATCAGTTTGTTTGGATTGCTGCAGGGAGGGCTGGACCCATCTATCACAGCAGAAGATTGCTGCACCTCACTGGTCGGCTGAACTTCCACTCAGGGACTGAAGGCTCTGCCACACCAAATCCTTTCTACTGAGGAGAAAACCTCCCCTGGTCTGCTCTGTGGCTGGGCTGAATGTGGTCAGTAACCACTTAATAAAGCATCAAGAACCATGTAATTAATTTTTCTTCTGTATTTTCTGGCTAAAGCTTATCAAAGAAATGAGAACTCAAGCAACAGCTCAGTATTAAGAAAATAATAGCAGTTTACCATGAATACTATTTAAAAGCATTTTATGACACTACCTGTAAACCACCACCAATATATTGTCCAGATTCTATCCTGAAGTGAATGTATGCCATTACCAACCAATGATAAAGCCACTTATGCTTCTCTCTTTTCATAATATGGTCATTTATACACAAAGAGCCACTCTACAAGTAGTGCTGGACATGTGGTTTCTTCTGGGCACCTGCAGATATGCAGATTAACTTGCCCCACAGGAATGTTTTATTTGGTAAGACAGGACTTAGAAGTGAAAGGGTAACCATTTCTGATCATAACCTTGGCTTTGCACTTCTAGTAATCATCTTTTAATTGCAGTACCCTATTTGAAATGGAGTTGTAATTGGAAAAGAAACAATTTGGCGTTCCCTGATGTGTACTCTGACATGCGTTATTTGGTTTTTATTCAAATAGGACGTTCTCAAGCTTACTATCAAAGGAAAGGGAAAAAGATAGCAAAATTGAAATGTCAGTCGCAATTTCTGACATGTGAGAAGCATCATCAACCAGTGCTGGATGGTAGGCAAAAGTTTTCAACTCACTTTAAAAATAAAAAAGTGAAAACAGTGGAATCAGAGGAGAGATGGAAAGGGGGAAAGAGCTACAGCTCTCTTCCTCCAGAACAGCTCTCTGCTGCACATGGTGGTAGGGTAATACCAAGCCAGCTACCAGCTGTAATTAAGTGATGAATGGGCTTTTCATGTTACACAGAAGCAGAAGATGCAGATGGATAATTTCCAACCTTCCAGTTAACTAATGAGTAATTGTTAAGGTCAACAAAAGTCAATCAAACTGGGGTCTACTTTACTCAACCTACAGACCATGCGCTTAGGGAGAAAAGTGGATTTGCACCTTCTTTCTCAGCCACTTCTGGAGGGGTTCAAACACATCCATTCTGATCAGTGGCAACTTGCCACCACCTGCTTGCCATTGTCAGCAAAAAAACCAGACAAATTGGTTTGATGGAACAGTGTAGCTGAGATTCAGGGCAGCCCTCACTGATGACTTATGGAGACTATGTGAGTTAAGGCAGCTGGTTTGAGGTTAGGCATACTGCACAAGAATATGAAACTCCCAGGAAACAGCACAAAGATAAAACCTGAAAACTAAACTGGAATACATTCACTCTAGTTAACAGCTATTAAGAAGAGCTCGTTGCACCAACATTGAAGTTAGCTGGGAGGATCTGATTGGAAACTGCTAAGGGAGTCACCTGAGAGGGCCTGATTGGAAACTGCCAAGGAAGTCACCTGTCAGAGCCTACTAAGCTATAAAAGAGAAGTAATGGAGCAATTTGGAGGTTTGATGGTGGAGGCTTTTGTATTTGTTTCCTTTTGGTTGGTTGTTTTTGTATTACAAGCTTGCAACAGAAAAAGATCTGAGGAGAAAACTCCTTCTGGATTATCAGGTACTCATAGGACTGATGAATTAGAAATACTGAATTTTGGAAGCTTACTTTGCTAACAGAAGTTGGTGATCTGATTTTTTTACCTCTGAGCAAAGCAGTTAATGTTTATGGAATAGCTCTGTAGTATGTATCTGAGCTAGATTATGTCTCTTATTTCTTCTTCATCTAGGCTGGGCTCTGGAAAGTGCACCTTGAGCCCTGGTTTGAATTTCTTAGGTCATCTATCAGTCCTTAAGAACTGTGAATTAAATAGGATCCCAGTGATCTACCTTTGGCATGTTTTTAAGTTCTGGTGGTTCTGCTAAGTGGCTCACTTGTGATGCTTAGCTGGTGCTTACTGTGACAATTCTTTTAATAGGTAAATTAATGTTATCTGCTTCCTGGTATTAAAGTGGTCAGTTTAAAGTAGTAGAACTATCATCTAAAATGCAAGAAAAAAGTGAAGAGTAACAAGGAGAAAATCAGGTAGCAGAAGAGAATTGGTTTTACTTCTGGTTGCAGGCTGGAGCTCTGCATGGGCACTAAATCACTGTTTACTCTTAGGAGTTTCTAGCTGACAGTGCTGTCACTTGGGGGTAAGAAAGAGAACAGAGTTTATTGCAGTAGTTGTTTATATTGCCCTAACTAGAGCCTAGAAGGGTAAGCCATTTAGTGTGCTGTATGTGTTTAATTTGCTTGTGAGTCCATACAACAGGCTGCCTAAGGAAGCCAGAGGAAGAACTGGGAGACTCTTCTCTCCACGTAGTGGGAGATTCAGGGAGTCTTTTCCATTCTAGCTGCCCCTTTGCCTACCACAGTTCATGCTAGGCTTCTTTTACTATCGCAACTCTGGTAAAATGCTGCCAGATTATCTTACCTTTTTGCCTAGGAAATAGGCCATGTGTGGTTGTTCAGCTGGGCATTGCACAGTGGCAGTAGCACCAGTGCAGATGTCAGGGCTCTTAAGCTTCCTGGTTTGTTAACAAGTGCAGGACTCTGCTGGGAGTGAGTTTCTTGGCTACCTAATACTGCATTTCTAAAGGAAAGCTCAGGCAGAAGCTCTAAACCAGGGTTTTATAGTGAACATTATAAACAGTACATTTATTTGTAAAAATTGGGTTGATCTCTACTCAAGGAACTAAGAACCAGTAAGGTATTTGAGGGGCTGGGTGAGAAGCTTTCATAAAGACCAAAAAGGTAAATAAATTGAAGTGTTAATTTTGTACTCGAGCCTGCTATGTCTCTGCCTTGCAGACATAGGTAATGCCTCTCTTGTCCTGAGATCGATTCCCAAACATGCCCCTCTGCTTGGAGGGCTGGGCATGCATCTCTTCAACAACCAGAAGTTGTTTGTAGCAAGCTGATGCCCTCTGCTGGGTATGAGCAACTTTTAAAAAGAGAAACACTCCGTTTCAGAGCAGGATAATGAGTTTAAACAACGCCTCGACAGAATGAACTGGACACTTTCATTGCAACTGTTCACACATCCCTACAGTACTTTTTAAATACGTGCTTAGAAGAGAGCTGTTGAGGTCTTATTGCACTGAATGAATGTAAGAGTAGCTCAGGTTATGGCTTCCACATTGGTAAATGTTAGATGCAACTTGTAATTACAGATCCCTAAATACAAATCTAACCTTCCTAATAAACTGTTCCTTTACTCTTAGTAGGACATCTCTACTAGTAGGATTTTTAATAAAATGTTTCTCTATTACTAGGATTTCTCTAAATCCTACTCATAGGATTTAAATGCATGTGTAACTTGAAGAGAACTGTTTACCCTGCTTAAATAAAATTGCCATTACCAGTGACATTGAGGTGCTCTAGGCAATTTAAAGTACTAGGAGACTGGCATTTCACTTCAGTGAAATGTTTTAATGGTTAACTGAACCCAAACTCTAACTGTACTTAAGAAGTCCTACTCATCAAACAGTTGGAAGCTTGTTAAGTTCATTAAAAATCAGTCAGCAGTGCATGTCTAACTTACAGTATGAACACATAGAAATGACATGATGGGACCTGCTTTTTCCCTCATGCTTTCGTGGTGATCTCTATATTCTACCTAATTCAAAAGGTTGCTGAAGAGATTCAAAACAGTTCCAAGGATCAAGCATACAAAATTAACTCCTGTGTCAGGATAAGCACACTCTGTAATCAACAAAGTAAGATGTAGTGAATGCCATCCGCATATGAGGGAAGCTGTGGCTGTTGCGGAGTCTGGAGCAGTGTAAAGAGTGTGCTGGTCTCCATGAATAAACTCATGTGTTCTAGTTGATTGGATAGGGCTGGACTGGATGATCTTTGAGGTCTCTTCCAACCTGGCTGATTCTATGATGGTTCTTGTGATAACTGTGACTGGAATCTAAGGTCTGTGAGAGAGATGTCTATTGGAAAAAGAGCCAATGCTCTGGCCAGAAAAAGAGAGTGTTTATTTTCACAGATTTAATACAAATGTAGAAGTTGATGCTTATACTTCAGTAGGACCAGCAGGTGTCAGCACAACCCAAAGCATAGCTGCATTTCGGCAATGCAACCTTTGTAGCTCTTAGCAAAAAATACTCTAAACAAATAGTAAGAATATACAAGTTTACCAAGTAAGGGTTTAGAAAACAGCAGTTAAAAGTAGTTTTGAATAAATGTGCCTCGGTGACCATGCAAAATTTATCACAAAAATGGGACATTTATTCAAAACACAACAAAAATACCAAGCAGTAACAATGTCACTGAGATTTCAATTAGTAATTATCTCTTCCAGAAATATAGCTATAGTCTATTTTTTTAAAATCATCTGAGGATAAATAATACATCAAAATTTCAATTCAACTCAGTTTTGGTGGCTCTTTCGTTGGTTTATATTTTTTGTAGTAGTCAGATCATTCAAATTTATTTCAGCTGCTTGTAAACCTTTACCTTTAAAACAAGTAAAAAGATGAAGAGAAGGCTGTTGAAGTTCCAGTCCAAATACAGAATGATAATGAATACAGCAAAATTATTCCAGTTGTTTTGCAGAATCTGACAAACCAGTACCACAACTAAATACTTTTCTGTTTTCTCTGTCCCTTGACAATGTAGTATCACTTTACAATGAGGCTTCAACTCGCAATCTCAAATCCCAGTAACTATGGGTGAGATCTGAGCTTCTAAGTGCCTTTGAATTAATTTTTAGTGAAGAGGACTGAATTTTTCACTCTCTAATACCAAGAGAGCTCTACTAATACTGCATGTAAATTCACTGAAGATCTCTACAGGACAGATTCAAATCACAAGATCCTGAACTAGAGAAGGAAAAAGGAGGGTTATATGAAGATGCTACAATCTCTGAAACAGTATAGGAAATGCAAGTGGTTCAGGATACATCACAGGACTACTGAGCACCTTATACTTAAATACAATGAAAAACTGTTCAGTGAGAACTTAGATAACTAACAAGATCCAGTATAAGGTAGAATGAAGTGTGGAAAGACAGTGATTACAACTTCCATAATGAAAAAGAATGCAGAAGTGAGCACACTAATCATGTGCACTGTGATCAATTCCAGTGGCTTTCACAAAACCACCAAATGAAGGTGCTGTGTTTACACAAAGCATTGGGTACTGTGGATATATGCTAACCAACATGCTTGTTTTTAATTATTTCTCCTCCTTCTATCTCAATTTGCTCATAGAGCCACTTGCGGTCACAGCGACATTCAGCTCCGCACTTGTTGGAGCCGCACTTGGGGCAAGCATAGAAACATCCCAGGCAGTCTTCATCAAGACAGTCGCAGAGGTCCATCCCACTGTAAAGCAGTAGTCCCTGGCTGTCGTAGACTTTGCTCTTGGCTGGTATAACTTGCCTGTGTGATGGAAAAAAAGTAGTTATTTCCACATGAAAAAGTCCATCGATGCAAAGCTGCCATCAGTGGATGAAAGTTTGCTTTCTTCAGGTGTTCACTTTAACACTTCAGAGCTGGATTTATGTTACTGTGTTTCACAACATATCCCAGTTCTCTACATTAGTGCCCCTGAAATAATTTTAAGACTGAGAAGGTTTTATTTCTTCAACAGCACACTTACTCAAGCACTTACGAATCTTAGCTGTGTGATGTAAAGCTCAGATAATCTTCTGGACGATGCAAAATGCTCCCTTAATTTACCTTTCTGTACACACAGCTGTAATGCAAAGGAAGTCATGCAGAATCATTTAGTGTCCTAATTCAGAACTACTTTTCACAGTATCACCAAGGTTGGAAGAGACCTCATAGATCATCAAGTCCAACCAGTTACCACAGAGCTCAAGGCTAGACCATGGCACCAAGTGCCACGTCCAATCCTGCCTTGAACAGCTCCAGGGACGGCGACTCCACCACCTCCCTGGGCAGCCCATTCCAGTAGTCAATGCTTTTTAATGCTTTTATTGCCACCCATCTTTCTAGAGGTCTGTTTGGAACTGTGAAAGTTACTCTGCCCTCCTGCTGAAAGCCAGGTTCTACGTGAATTAGGTTGCTTAGGGCTTTATCTAGTTGAGTTTATTGAGTTCTGAATAGCTCTAAGGCCAGACACACTCAACACTTCAGCTACCGCGTTTTACTGTACACACAGAAGTTTCACTAACATCTTAACAAAATTTCACTAGCTGCAACTTGTGTCTAAACTGAGTACAAGAAACAGAAAGGGGAAAAGGATATGCAGTTGGTGAGCAGCACCTAGGAGCTGTTTTTGTCCTGTATGGTTAAATTTAGGTGGAGCACAGGGGGACAACACTAATGTAATCTTTCTTGAATGTTTTACTAAATATGACTAACTGAAGCTGGGATTTCTATTAATCTCCCATTAGGACAAGAATGAATTGATCCAAACTTTAAGTGGAAAATGACAGCAAAAATCAGCCACATTAGCAGGCTGCAATTCCTTATCTAGTATTGCCCAATTTGGACACTAACTTTTTTCACAGAAAGTTAGTCTTAACTTACTTTTGTTTACAAGGTGTAATTACTGACCTTGCTGAAAGATGACAACTCCAGTATTTTAGGTGTAGTTTACTTGATCTTACTGTATTCAAATTCAGCCTACTATCAGAATTTATTGCCTTAAATATGGACTGTATGCTAACACTTTATCTTCTCTTTAATCTCTGTAATGAGAATGAGCTTTAAGAACTCTCGAAACAAAAAAAAATCCATAAACATGTAGCCATCCATATAGAAAGGGACACTGACCATCGAGGCTATTTTATTTCCAAGTGAAAGTTAATGTCAATACAGCAAACAGCTCACCTGTCTGAATTAAATGCTGCATTTTTTGTTTGTAACCTTCTTTTCTCCCTCTTACTGGTCTCAGGAGTGAATTCGGTCTGTCGTCCTGGATTAGCAAACTGTAGAGACTTTAAAGCCTTAGCTGTACGCCCCTGAACAAAGACAGACAATCTCATTGAATTACAAATACAAATCTACATTCATAACAAAATGCAATAGCTCAATTCTTAAGTACTGCATTGCCCACCAAAAACAACTTAAGTCTCAAGCCCAAACAATACAAGCTTCATAGTTTCAAGCAATGCTTTCAAATTTCATCCCTTATCAATCTCTTAATCATAGTGATGTGTAATTGAAAAATACAGTTGGGCAGCAGCCCTCTGGGCTGAAAGGAACAACAGATCCTAAAATGCAATTCTACTTTGTTACAGGGCATACACACGGATGAGCTCTTGATGATTTGGCTCTCCAAACTTCTGATTATTCACATGTCTTGAGCAAGGCACACAACAGTGTCCAAGCTGTATTCCAAACTCAGCACTTACACCATTACCTTCCCACACCAGTTCATTACTCGCCCTCCTGAACAGACACTGTAGCCTTCACAGCTCAGACACCACAACAGCACAGTTAATTCAACTCAGTGCAGCTTCATTTAGTGACAAACATCTAGATAAAGTGGATTTTTTGGTTGTTATTTTCAAACTGAAGGGAGTATACCAGATTTTTTTCTCAACATCCTTAGAAGCAGCCGTAGCAGTATTTAGCTTTAAGTGTAAGAGCTTGGTTTTTTGAAAGGTTTGAGTAACAGTTTGTAATACCAGCAGCAGTCTGGTATTTGTATGAAATTTAGGAGTTGCAAGTCACCCTAGCAGACACAATCACTGGATTTTAAAAGGTCAAACTCACAGAATAGATCTGGTTGGAAGAGACCTCAAAGATCACGCAGTCCAACCCTTGACCTAGCGCTCCAAGGTCAACACTAAACCACGTCCCTAAACGCCAGGTCCATGTGCCACTTGAACACCCCCAGGGATGGTGACTCCACCACTGCCCTGGGCAGACCATTTCAATGTTTGAGAACCCTTTTTCAGTGAAGAAGTATTCCCTAATATCTAGCCCAAACATCCCCTGGCACAGCTTGTAATTGTTTCTTCTGATCCTGTTACTTGCTATCAATATTTCATTAGAGGACTTTTTTTGAAGGTCCTCAAATGACTGTAAAATACACTGAACTCCCACGCATCTAAAAGACTACACCTTTTTATATTTCTGTTAAAAACCCCAAACCCTTAGCTTCTTTAGGACTTGTATGAAGCCCAATTCCAACAGCTTGCAGAAGTTAGGGGGGGAAACTGATCCATATACATACGTCTGAATCAAGTTTTCTTCTTTGGCGTTCTTCGGATTCAACATCAGTGCTCCCGTTTATTATCTGCATACATTTGGGACAAAGCTTCCAACCAGGTACAAACTGTCTTCCAAACTTGGCACTTAGAAAAGTTGCATCATCTAAGTCAATTGCTCGTAAGCTTTTCTTTGATAGTTTTCTGTGTATGTTAAAGGGATCACAACATGACTTTTGTAAGTCTTCGAATCTTTCAATGTAAATTTTTGCATGGTGGAAGCAGATTGTATCGTTCTCTGAAAGGGCTATTCCAGTTCTAAGCTGAAGTAACAGTAGATCAGATGAAGATACATCTTGCTTAGTCTTGAAGCCAGTGTGACGGGTATAATAGGTCTTATGGCATTCATTGGGGGCTTGAAGCTGAACTCCAACTGAGCAAGGATCCATTTTACTTTATTAGACCAACTTATTTCACTTATTTTGCCTAAAAATGAATTCTTTGAAGTCTTTAGTAGTTTCTATGAAGATCACCCTAGAGAAAGCATTAAAATCAATCAGATTTGTGCTGCAAACCTTTTCTTTGTAAGCTTGACAGACTAGGTTTAAGTAATTTAAAAAACATGTTAATTAGAACTTCCTAATCTAGATAAGACTAAAAATACACTAAACCTAGTTCTGGAACTAAACCATGCATCTTGTATTCTTTCTTCAGAGGCTTTTGTCAGCTACAGTAAGCACCAATTCAAAATATTTAGTAGCATTACTTTCTCAAAAGCAATCTAGGAGCAAGGTACAAGGTGGATGAATTGCTCAGACAGCAGCCTACTTTGGTCACCAGTTCACTGGGGACCCCCACCCAGGCACAATCCCAGCTAGTCAAGAACAGCTGTGAAGATGACCCACAGGAAGAGCCTGCTGGTGGCTTAACAATTCACCCATCCTGCTTCCAAGTAGTTTCTAAGAAAGCAAGCTGCTGAAAGTAAGCTGCACAGACTGTGGGACATCCATTAGCAATTCACATCTAGCACAGTGCTTTCCTGTCTACATAAGGTGCAAGTCAACACACAGAATCAGCCTGAGTCTCTCCAAGAAACAGCTGGGGTATCACAGAATGGTGGGGGTTGATAATCCAGTCCAACTCTCCTGCTACAGCAGGTTTGCCTAGAGCAGGTTGCACAGGGTTGCTTCCAGTTGTGTTTGGAGTCCCTCCAAAGAGAGACTCCACAACCATTCTAGGCAGCCTGCTCTAGTGGTCTGTCACTTTTGAAGCTGTTTCTTATGTTCAGATGGCATCTCCTGTGTTCCAAGTTTGTGCCTGTCAACCCTTGCCATGGTGCTGGACACCAAAGTCTGGCCCCTCTTGGCACCTGCTCTTTAGATATTGATAAGCACTGATTCCCTCTCAGTCTTCTCTTTCCAGGATTAAGAGCCCCAGGTTTCTCAGTCTTCTCACTAGAGTTGCTTCAGTCCCCCAGCCATCTTCATAGCCCTTATATACACAGAGAGATATTCCATACCATATGACATCATGCTTATCAATAAAACTGGGGGGAGAGGCTTGCAGGGGCTGTGTGGGCTGCTTGGGGAATGGTTGTGCACCGGCTGGTGCTGGACAATTGTTTTCATTTGCACTGCCTGTTTTTCTTGGCTCTCATTGTCTTGTTTTCTTAACATTATGTGTTTGGGTTCTTTATATATAAATTCTTGTACCTATCAAACTGCCTTTATCTCAGCCCACAAGTTGCTCATTTTTAACCTGCCAGTCCTCTCTCCTATCCCACTGTGGGGGTGTGCAGCCAAGCAGCTGTGAGGTGCCTGGCTGCTGGCTGGGGGTTAAGCTATGACACTTATTTGTGCTAACCACTAAACAGGGGTAATATGGCTGGGTGGTTTTGTTTTTTATCAAGAAAAGTATTGCCAAGTTATATAATAGAAAGTCTAGGATGCTTCCTTCATAAAAATAAAAGCAAATAGCATCTCACACAACCCAATGACAGGAAAAGTGTAAGCTTATCCAGTGTACAGAAATATGAAGAGTGTAGTG
Organism: Tricholaema leucomelas; assembly: GCA_013400475.1. Classification (NCBI taxonomy): domain Eukaryota; kingdom Metazoa; phylum Chordata; class Aves; order Piciformes; family Lybiidae; genus Tricholaema lacrymosa; species Tricholaema leucomelas. Next base: position 35,683 of record WAAF01006987.1, read on the forward strand.
CAAAACTTTGAGAACAATGAGAAGTTGATAGGCTCTTAAAAATTATTCTGAAAAGCCATTGCCTGGAGCATTTTTGCAGCAGAAATCCTCTTGATTGTAATACTTCTTCTGAAACTGATGTGTGCAGCTGAAGCAATTACATAGCACACTTCAACACTTCCATATACAAAAATGTAGCCAGAGTAATTTAAAGGTCTCACATAGGGCATGCTATCACCTACTGATTTAACTGATCCAAATACAAGTGATATACTGGGCTATACTCAGGCCACTAAAGGTGTTTTAAGTGTAATTTTATGCCTGATTCAAGACAGGACTGAGTATAAACGAATGATTATCAGTTAACAAATTTTCTCAGTCTAAGAATGCTCCAACCATAGAATCCTTAGAAGCCTAAAGCATGCTCCAGCTTTCAAGACTTAAATCAAAGCAAGAATAATAGAAGCAAAGTACTGAATGTAGAGGCACAATGTTATAAACACCTCAGTTTCCAAATTAAATACACTTTTATATGTGTAAAAAAAGGTGTAAAATACTTATTACAATGCTATCTTTGAGTATGCTACCTGGAATACCACTACATGAAACAGAGGGGAAGTGCATCAAGTCTATCACCATGGTTTGTTCAAATGACAGTGTGCTGGTGACATGAGTTATGTATCTGATCCACTTGATTTCTAATTCTTGGTAGAAGCTTCATATTTCTTCCTTTGTCTGGGAGGAGTACGCAGATTTGGGATTTTTTGCCTTTGACTTCTCTTTGATGGAAACAGAAGAGCGTCAAAAAACAAATACCAAAGGCTTGCATTCATAGCTGTGAAATCAGTAATTAGCATGTACTGTGCCAAACACAATAACCTAAAGCAGAAAGCAGCGATGACGATCAGCAGCGCCAAGCACTACTGCGCAATAAGCCTACTGTACTAGAAGAGGTTCATCAAGTTTTCTAGCTTCCTCCTGCCGATTGAAACAAAGGACCAAGTACGCTACAGTTTAGACTAGCAGCGATGGGTTAGAAGTCGAAGGGAAAGCAGAGTCCTGAAATTGCAGATGTGACCCCATGTCTGCACGCGTTATGCTGGACGTTCAGCAGCTGCAGCGTACCGCACGACAGACCCTCATTCGAACGATGACAGCTCCTACCTAGGACTACGTGTTGAGAAGCCTTAGTCAGCAGAAAGTTCGGCCGCTCGTGTGCCACTGCCGAGGGCCCTAACCTCTCAGCGGCCAGCCTGCAGGGCGGGAGGTAAGCTGTAGGCCGGCCCGCGACCGAAGGGGGCAGGGTGCCTCTGTAAAAGGCTCTCTGCCTGGCACTGTCGTCGCGGCCTGCTTCCTCCGCCACTCCTCGCCTCCCCGCTCCCCGTGGCCCGCCCTTCCCGCTGTCACCTGCGCACCCCGACCCATCGGGCGGCAGAAGACCGTCCCAGTACCTTGCCGCTTACGATTTTCCTGCGCCGCTGCGCCGGGACGCCAGCACAGGACTTTCGTGTTCCCCCAGCAACAGCGGCGCTGCCTGTAGCAGCCATCAACCGCCCTTCCGACTCACCATAGAGCAACGGAAGCTCCGCGGGCTGGAGCGGCACTTCCGGCGCGGGACGCGCAGCGGCGACACCGGGCGGTGCGGAGGTCACGTGGCGAAGGGTGGGCTCGTGCGTGACGTGTGGCGCCGCCGGGCGGAGCCGGCTCTGCGCGTGCCCTGTGGGTACCGGGCGGGAACGGCGCCGTTCGCCGTCGGCGTGGGCCGCAGAGCCCGGGGGTGTGTTAGGTGCGACCTAGGGGAGGCTTCTCTGCAGCCTCCTCGCTCCTGGGCACAGATGGGGCTGGGAAGGCGGCGGCCGGGCTGCGGCGGTCTCGCCGAGTGGAAGGCAAGGGGAGTGAAGATGAGGAAAGAAAGGCAGCGAAGCTGGTGAAGGGTCTAGAGCACAAGGCTGATGAGGAGCTGCTGAGGGAACTTGGGGTTATTTGGCCTGGAGAAAAAGAGGCTTACAGGACAGCTCCCTGTCTCCCAAATCCCTGGAAAGAAGTGGGAGCAAGATGGGCATCAGTCTGTTCGCCCAAGTAACAAGCAGTGAGGCCAGAGGGAATGGCTTCAAGCTGCTTTTGGCTGTTAAGTTGCCTTAAGCTTAGAATTGTAGGGCTTATTTAATAATACTAATAAAAAACCAACTATGCTGGATGAGAGTGTTTTCTTCATCTCTTTCTGTCAGTTTGACCTGTGAAATGACCCCCGAAACTCATGCAGAGTTCTGAAGTAGGTATATTTTACTACAGTGCTGGGTGCAGGCAGGATGGCTCCATCAGTCCAGCACACCCCATGCTGGCACAAGTCACAATTTATGTTACAAGAGCATGCATATTCATAATAAGAGATGAGGTTATTAAAAACCTCTCTTGGAGTTCATTAATGAAGGTGTTTTCCATTCTGTGCCCCCATTCCAACCTGCCCCCACAGTGGTCTTGAATGGCTGTCTGAGATGAGCACCAACGGAGTCTTCCTCACAGGGTCTTTTCATCTGTGGTCAGCAGACCCCCCTCTTTATTGCTCATGTCAGGATATCTGTGTTTCTCCTTCATCTCCTTCCTGCTTTCCTTAGTCACCGCAGGCCTGGGCCTTTACAAGATTACGTATCGCGGATCTGCAGCGAGTAGCTGCAGAGAGTTCTGCAGCAGCCGTTCTTTAGGTTTGCATATTGTCAACTGATTACTGTAAACAAACATTTCTACAAAGTTTGGTATTTTATGGTTTGCCACAGATGCCCTCAAAATGTGTGTCTGGTCTGTAAGGCCTTTTACCGGCACTCCTTGATTTTTCTTATAGCAAGGTTGCTCTCTTCTGGATTGGATTCAAGCCAAAAGGTGCCATGTGGATGTTGGACTCTGAGCTGCTCCCATCCTTTGCGGTAGCTGCATGTGGCTGGATTATGACACAGTATGACAGAAAAGATCTATGACATCAGCTGCTCTATGCTTCTACCTACTCAGTGCTGTTGCCCACAGTGCATCAGTATATCACAGCCTGATGACATGAGCAACAAATTAAGGCCACCACTTAGTCACACCAGAGGTGTAAGTTCCCTCCCCAGTCATTTATAACTAAATGGTTACTGACTGGCTCTGTAGCAGATTTTCAGTAGATGGTGATAGTAAGAAAGTTGAATTCATAGAATCATAGAATGGTTTAGGTTGGAAGGGACCTCAAGGATCATCCAGCTCCAACCCCCTGCCATAGGCAGGGACACCTCCCGCTAGAGCAGGCTGCTCAAGGCCTCATCCAGCCTGGCTTTAAACGCCTCCAGGGAGGAAGCATCCACAACCTCCCTGGGCAACCTGTTCCAGTGTCTTACCACCCTCACTGTAAAGAACTTCCTCCTAACATCCAGTCTAAATCTCCCCTCCTCCAGCTTAAACCCATTCCCCCTCATCCTGACATTACCAGACCTTGTCAATAGTCCCTCCCCAGCCTTCCTGTAGGCTCCCTTCAGATACTGGAAAGCCACTCTAAGGTCTCCTGGAAGCCTTCTCTTCTCCAGGCTGAAGAGCCCCAACTCTCTCAGCCTGTCCTCATAGCAGAGCTGCTGCAGCCCTCTGATCATCTTTGTGGCTCTCCTCTGGACCTGCTCCAGCAGTTCCATGTCCTTCTTGTGTTGGGGGCTCCAGAACTGCACACAGTACTCCAGGTGGGGTCTGACGAGAGCAGAGTAAAGGGGGAGAATCACCTCCTTTGCCCTGCTGGCCACACTTCTCTTGATGCAGCCCAGCACAGGGTTGCTGTCTGGGCTGCATGTGCACACTGCACGCTCATGTTGAGCTTCTTGTCAACCCAGACCCCCAGAAACAGAAAGGCATGGCATGAACCTGAAAAAAAACCAAAAAGCTGTAGAAATAGATGCTAGTAACAGAAGAGTCAGTAATGCTGTACTTGTTACTTGGAGCTTGACAGCTGATGGTTAGTATGGTAACAGCCTTTCCAAGCAGGCAAATGATTTTTGAGACTACCCAGGGTCAGCAGGACCCAGTCTTGATTCACCATGAATATTTAGGTATATATGCAGGTGGTTGAAGTTCAAACCAGCTTGGATTCAAGAGCTTCTGGGCCAGGTTTCATTGGAAGCGTTAAGCTGTCAGACTCTTGTGTTTGGCAAATACAAGCTGAGCCAGAAAGAAACTAGATTTGTCTTAAAGGGCAAACCGGCTTGAAGTAAGTAGCCAATTTAAGTTAAAAAGTTAAACCCATACAACTTTCTTGAGGTCCAGCAGTAGCTTTTGTCTCTGTTTTCTTTTTCTGATGACAAAATGTATCTTAGTGTGATGAAGTACAGAAGCCAACTGAGCATGAATGTTAGCACAAAAGATCCAATGCAGCAAGGGGGAGGTGTTCTCTTGCGGTCTGTAATTAACAGCCACTTTTGTCAGTATGGGTAAAGAGATCAGCCAATGGACATTTACAGGAGGAAGTGTGATTTCAGAATTGCCTCTGTCCCTTTGAAGTGCACAACTAAATCAGGATGTGTTTAACATTTTACAAACAATCAAAAGTGTGTGGAAGAGAAAAATATTTTTATACTTGCTTCAGGAGATGCCTAGGATTCTAAAGCAGAGGAAAATAAAGTCTTCATTGTAATGTGACAGTGACAGCATGTAGGCTGTGCCGTTTTCTGACCACTAAAGAAAGCCTTATAAATTCTCTCTATATATTGCTGAAGTCATACTTTGGCTCAGTGATGACAGAGAGACTGCCAAGTGCTATCATTCAAGGCAGCTCCAATAAGGCTGCTTCTGCTGACTTGTTCTGCTTAGGATGAAATGTGTGGAATTAATGAAGGGGAATAATTCATGAGAGGAGATACTTGAGATACAGGTTGTGACATCAATTTGTATTAAATAAATAGAGGAAGAGCAGTGAGGTGTGTGCATTCACTTTTTCATTGTTAGTGTCAATCTGTGAGGTTGATTGCATGGGGCTAGTTACGGATCTCTGATTATCTGGGTGTTAACTTGTAACGAGGCAGCCATCCATGGATTTAGGCTGGTTTTGACTGATCACATTAGCTTTTCTCTATGCAAATAGAATTGTGCCTTAATAAAGGAGATGTTGGCTTTAGAGTGGAAAGATTCTAGATACAGGAGATGGAAAGTAACAGGATCATGAGCTAGTCTAGATGCAGTGAAAATAGTCTGATGTATTTTGGTAATGCTGGGCTAGAATTTAAATTGGTTTCTCTGCTAACAAAGGTTGACTCCATACCATATGCCATTTTCATGCAGGAGTCCATCTCAAAACTGTCAGAGCTTGTGCTGCAAAGGGCCGTGTATGTCAAGGTAATTTGTGGTGGGTTTTGTGTTGAAGAGTAGAAGAAGTCATACCTCTGAATCCAGTTTTGGTCTGCTTGCTGAGGTTCAGTGCTAAGCATGCCTCGGTGCTCACGTGTAAAAATTCAGTAAAGTAGTATTGACATATGTCATAGCTGGAAAATTTCTGTGGCTTTCTGTCTCCTCAATTTTCCAGAATGAAGCAGTGACAGATTTGTTACTGACCTGCAGAACACACTAGGACAGAAATTCTGTCAGGCTGGAAAAAAAACCAAAAACAAATACCCTCACTGCTTTGCTTCTCTCTGTGTCACAATGACATTCATCTGCTTTACTGGCATCTGACTTTGGGATGCCTCTTTGGGAATCTTCTGCCCTTTCCAGGCTGATCTCTTGATAGTCCTTATAAATTTACTGCCTGGAACCTTCTGTCTGTCTGCTCAGTGAGATCTTCCTTTTATTTTGTGTCGAGCAGGATTTTGGCTGCTACTTTCAATCTTCTTCTCTTGTTTGAGCAACTTCACAGATGATGTAGCATCACCCTTTTGCTAGACTGTGTTCTTTGCCTTGAGGCTGAAGAGAACGTGCTTAGAAACGTGGATGTCTGCTGTCCTTTGGAACTTGCTGGGTTTGTGTGGCATTAGAAAGCCCCAGCAGATAGCATTTTCTTCCAATATTTGTGTTTCAGTGCTGATTTTTGAGAGCTTTCCTTACCTGTGTGTAATGGTATTGAATTTTTTTCTGATTCAGAAAGCAGGAACAGCAGTTGTTGCTGTTAGTAAAAGGATTTTCATTCAGCCTTTTTCTAGTCTCTTAGAAGGAAACTAATATTTGCACAGAACTAAGGTACATTAATGTTTAGTCACTAATAACAGGTTAGGATATTCAAGGAATTTAGGATTTGACCTCTACTAAGGACAAATGTCCTCTCTGTGCTTGGTTTGATGGAAAGTGGGGCTGACAGCTGGTGAATCAAAAAGGGAAAACTACTACTGTGGTGTACACTCAGGAACTTGTCTGTCTGTTACTTCTTCCCAATACGCTCTTATGTCCAAGGAAGCCAACAGCACAGATAATGAATCTGTGCCTGTCAGTGGGCATTATGTCACACTGCAAGCGTGGGTTTATGGGCCAGACATCATTCTAGGAAGCCTTGCATGATTGTTTGCTATTAAACAGTAAGGCTTGATTCATGCTTTTCCTGCATTTCTTCTACACTGTCTGTCACAGAGAACCATCTCTAAAGACTGTCTCAATTGAAGACCAAAGTTTAGGAGAAGAAATGAACAAGATTAACTCTCAGGCTTAGGAGCACTGCCTTTATAGCTGTCAGCAGCTATTGACAAGGACTGTAGTTAAGTCCTGCTTTTGAAAAACCTATCCAGTACAAATAGGTAGCAGTGATTCTTAGCCATTTCCTGGAAACTTCTGTGTTTGATGTCTGTAAAGGGAGAAATGTTGGAGGAAAAGATTTCTTTGGTTGACATGGTTACAGTGGTATAAAATTGTTCCTTCTGCTATGTGTACTTACTATGTACTGTATTTTAAAAGGATATTTTCCTCTAAAAAATCATCCCTAACTTAATACTCATTAATTTATCTCATTGAGAAGGCCCTGAAACAATATTGCTTAGAGAAGTTGAATGACTTATTGAAATCCAGATGTAGTTCAGTGGCAAATTAAGAATAGACCTGGCCATTAGTGTAGACAAAATTAAGAATTTGTCTACACTAAGACCTGGCCAGTCTTAGTGTAGACAAATGTCCCTGAGGGCACCTGTGTGGAGTTTTATTGGTGTATCTGTACTGGTATAATTCAGATGGGAATCATTTTTATATAGCCTATTGCTTTCTCTGCTGCATGAAGCTTGCTAAGCTTGCTCTTCCTAGTACATCAGTTCCTCAGTTAGGCTGATGGAACAGTGAGCCCTGAAATGCTTGTGACAAAGAACGCTGGAAACTGACTCAAAACACAACTTATCAGATGCTCTTGGTATTAACACAGCCAGTGCAGCTGGCTGTGTATATAAACCAAAATTAAATGTGTTTGTGAGCTTAGATATTTTTCAGTCCTCTTCTTTTACAGGGACTGAGCTCTACACATGATTCTCTAACTGTATCCTTCAGTTCTGCAGCATTCTGCTTCATGACTCACAGTACATCAAACTCTTCTATCAACTGTAGGTATGGGGATTGCCATGGTTCCTTGAAATCCTTATAGAAATGAGACAGTTATCCCATGACACCTTTACTGAAATCAAGTGTATTTCTACCCTTTCTATTTTTACTTCAGAAAGTGATTTTAATGGTTTTTTGGGTCTTCTTTTTTTCTTAAAGCTTGGGCAACAGTTAACATTGTTCAGCAGTTTTATAGCCTTGTGACAAATTGGTGACCTTAAAAACAGCCTCTTTGCCCCCTAGATTTCGTGCATCATTATGCATTTGGAGAAGAAAATGCTTCGTTTGTCTGTAAGTGATAGATCTGTTGGCAGGTAGCAGCAAATACTGGTAGCAGGCACCAATTTAACAGGCAGTCTCATTCTACAGTCTTCCAGGAGTGGTGTGCAGTAGTTTTTAAGTTACAGCAACACTTTTCTTTAGAGCTTTTACTGAATTCAATTAACACACTTCAAATAGGATACTCAGCTGCCAGCAGCTGTAGTGACAAAAGAAAGCTAATACCAAACTGAGAAGGGGTAATTATCATAAAGATGATTAGAGAAAGTTTCTTAGTTTTGACAGCAATTCTAAACTTCTATTTTTCAAATCAGAAGTTCTCATCCTCTGCCTTTAATGAAAGCTAGAGAACAAGAAAGGTGGTTGTTGTGTTATGAGTAAGGTCTCAATGTCTGCCTGTCTCAGAGCCCAGGACTCTTACTGCAACTGTTTGGCAAAGTTAATGTTTGCCTCTCTTTCAAGTGCTCTGATAAGGACTTGCTCTGACAAAAGTTCAGAAAGTTAAAACAAGCAAAGGGCTTAATTTATTAAAGCATAGATAAAAGAGAGTTGGGCTTGCTGGTTTTAAATGCACTGACTGCAAGATTATCTCAGGTTAATAAATCCTGGGTAACATCTGCCTTTTCAGTAGCTCTGATAGAGAGTAGAAATGCAGCACAAGTTAAGCTCTGTATTGAAGGTGCAGTTCTTACCAAGAAAGTGTTCCTCTCTTGGGGAGGAGGAAAAGGCAAATAGCCCTTGGACAGCCTTATCTAGCACATAGCCCTTGGACAGCCTTATCTAGCACACTGAGAACACAATGAGGGAGTTAAAGGCTCGTTGATAGGGAATAATAAGAGGGTGTGAAAGCTTGGGAAAAAAAACCATGCCTAGATCTCTTTCTTCGTGCTGTAATCTGACCTGTAACATGTATCCTTTCTAGTTCACTGCTGCAAATTTCTTTGTAGACATAGCAAGAGGTAGTTCTTATGCAGATGCTGGTTACAGAGAATACTACAGAGTATTTTCAAGAGTATTAAAAATGTCACCAAAGAAAGATCTTGTTCACTTCATCTTGCCTGTGCTGGTATGGGTGCCTCTGCACACACCTGTTCCATCTGCTGCCACCTTCCTGGAAAGATGTTCCTCTTGTGGGTTTTATACCCTGACTCAGGCTGTCCCTGCCTTCTAGGTGGTGTTTAGCATGGTCTGGAAGGAGAGTTGAGTACTGTAGTCATACATGTTTAGCATCTACTCAGTTTTGCTCACTTACACACTGAGGGGAGTCCAACTTTAAAATTGCAGTTAATTAGGCAAAAGTCTTCTTTTGGACACCACGGCCCTCAAAATTTATCTTGAAGTTGGGTATTCATGTTGTTTTAGCCTTTCTTCTTCAGTTTTAGGCAAAACAGGGCTGTCTTACCTTCTTAAAGCTCTCTCCTTCAGCTCTTTGGCAGGCCAACTTTGTGGATCTCCAGTTAAGACAAACACCTGATGATCATAAAAGACCTTGGTCCCAGGGCAAGCTGCATCAACTTGCCTTCCTGTCCCATGGCAAGCCAGGCAGCTGGCCCACCACAGTGGTGCCATGCAACATGGTGTTAACATTTCTCAATGGAGGGAAGGAAGGAATGGCTTTATACACTTCATTGGCACTTCTTGTTTCTCTAGTGTCATTCCAGTGCTGGCATTGTACTTGAGGGGAAGAAGAGAGTCCTAAGAACTGGGACTGCAGCGAGTCCCCACATGCCCACAGTACACAGAGGGAAGGCTCTTTGTGTGTGTGTTTAACCCCTGGTTCCAGATCTGCTGGACTTTGCTTTAGGCCCTTGCAGCAGGCTGAGCAGTGAGATTCCAGGGTTCCAGAATCTACTTTTTTTGCACTTACATCTGAACATCTTCTAGAATATCTCAAATTGCTTGTTAAGGCAGCTCATACTATGAGCTGGGTTTACTTATTTATATCTTTAATATTATTCTCTTTTCACTGCCAACTTCAAATGCTCTTTTCAAGTTTTTCCCTGGATGAGTTGCATACCAGTTTTACAATAACTATTTGCTGTCATTTTAGCTGTACTATTTTTCTCCTGGAGGTAGTCAGAGCATGTAAGTTTGCTGATTGCTTTCTGACAAATTTCTGCCTTTCCCCAATAATATCTCTGATTTTTCTTGTCTTCTAAGAAATCTTTGTTGCTATCACATCTCAAAGGTTGTGTTTGTTGTGTCAGTAAGGTGAGTTTACTGGGATCTGTAAACAACATTTGCTGTGTAAAAAGAAGTTATTCACAATTTAAGTCTCTTTATGTTTGGATTATTCGGTTTTCATGAGCTTTAACAGTTAATACATTGCTTAGGACTTTTATGTTTCTTTGGAAACATTCTCAAGTGAATTGCTTTGTACTTTCTTGTTTATTCATGCTTTGAATGTAAGTACCATTTTTTTATTGTCAGTGTACTGTGTTAATGCTCTGTTTATGTAGGATTGTCAGTGTTACTGTGCAGCTGGGGATAGAGTATGCTCTTATCTCTTCTAGTCAGCAGCAATATATTTAATCGCCTTTTTTGTTGCTGTTGATGGTGGAGACTTCTTGTAAACTCAATGAGATGTTTTGTAGTTACTTAGTCATCCATCCTCCTCCCAGTCTGGTTATGTTAGGAAGTATCACATGCTTTTATGTAGTCAGTGAAAACATGCTCAGTGGTGACTGAAATCCTGGGGAGGTGATGATTTCACGGTGTCATGGGGTTAATTCTGCTTCTGGTATTTGCTTCATGCAGTCCTCAAGTATACCAACAGCTCTGATGGCAAGAGTGTCAAGAGTGCCTTTTGTGTCAAGATTCCAGGTTGTCATTCTTTAGCATGAATGGAAAGATTTCCTTCATCTGTTTGTCCAGCTGATAGCTACTCAGTATACATCATTACAGGTTTCCTGTTGTAATACAATTGCCAATCGCTCTGAACAGATCTGACACTTTCCCAGTTGTTATTCTCAGAGGATCAGGTGCCTTTTTTTTTCTTATGCAGTTCATCAATGACTTCTATTTCAGTTTGTCCTGTATGGCACTTTAAATAGTCCTGAAGAGGTAAATCTTTTGCTATTGATACTTCATTGCACCTTTACTCATTGGGCAGAACTGCCACGAGTGCTACCTTAGAGCTTTGGTGAGCATTTGCTCTCGAATTATACTTCAGAGTTTTTTGTCGTGGGCTGTTGTTGCAGTGTGTTTGCTTCTCCTAGACCTCTGAAGAGCAAAGCTGTAAGAAAGCAATAGCTGATAAACCATCTTTAAACTTTGATAAGCAGGATGCTTTCTCTATTCCCAGCACTTACAGCCTCTTTTGTAAGTACATGATGAGATGACTTTCTGAATGCTGAGGTTCACATGCCTTACGCAGATAATAGAGGGTCTTGTCTATGCTGCAGACCAACATTCACAGTCTCACAGTATCACCAAGGTTGGAAGAGACCTCACAGATCATCAAGTCCAACCCTTTACCACAGAGCTCAAGGCTAGACCATGGCACCAAGTGCCACGTCCAATCCTGCCTTGAACCAGCTCCAGGGACGGCGACTCCACCACCTCCCTGGGCAGCCCATTCCAGTAGCCAATGACTCTCTCACTGAAGAACTTTCTCCTCACCTCAAGCCTAAACTTCCCTTGGCACAGTCTGAGGCTATGTCCTCTCGTTCTGGTGCTGGCCACCTGAGAGAAGAGAGCAACCTCCCCCTGGCCACAACCACCCCTCAGGTAGTTGTAGACAGCAATAAGGTCACCCCTGAGCCTCCTCTTCTCCCATGTGCTTGATGTGGCTCCTGGTTGTGCAGACTAAGTAACCTGCTAGAACGTGTGACAGCTCTTACCATGTCTGGGTTTGTTTGGAAGAGAAGAATGGGATGGTGGCCACCTCTGCTGTCAGGATCTGGAAGCTGGGAAAAGCACGGTTGTTCTTAAAAGCATGTGGGGAAAACTGAGTTACTTCTATTAATTTAACTTGGGAAATATTAGTGACATTGGTAATGACATTAACTCTGTGTTAATGAAAAGCCTTCTCAAGCTTATGAATGAGGGAGTTAAGAGGCTGATATTTCACACATATCTGCTTTCTGTATATGCTTTTTTATTTTTTTTCCTTTGTTTTCCTGTCTTTATTACCCTCCAGCTATAGGAGACAAACATTTGGGCCATTTGTCATCTTGAATTCATGTCATTTCAAGTATGTAAACATACCACTGGAACATTTTTATATTTATTAACTTTAATGGACTGTAACCAAAATGTGGTTTTCATTTTGTGTAATTTCCTTTTCCTTCCTGTGGTCTCCGTGGTGGTTTATATTGTTTTCATTCATTTTGAAGCTTAGGCATATTATGTTCATGCAGCCTCTTTCTGGTAGTGTACTAAAATGACTAGAAGAATTTTAGAAGTCTCTATGCCTCTTACTTTTAATGAGCCTGTCCTAGCTCTCTTTCAGAAGTTTTATATAGATCTTGAAATATTAGGAAGTCCTTCACACAGTATCACAGTATCACCAAGGTGGGAAGAGACCTCACAGATCATCAAGTCCAAGCCGTTACCATAGAGCTCAAGGCTAGACCATGGCACCAAGTGCCACGTCCAATCCTGCCTTGAACAGCTCCAGGAACGGTGACTCCACCACCTCCCTGGGCAGCCCATTCCAGTAGCCAATGACTCGCAGTGAAGAACTTTCTCCTCACCTCAAGCCTAAATTTCCCCTGGCATAGCCTGAGGCTGTGTCCTCTTGTTCTGGTGCTGGCCGCCTGAGAGAAGAGAGCAACCTCCTCCTGGCTACAACCACCCCTCAGGTAGCTGTAGACAGCAATAAGGTCTGCCCTGAGCCTCCTCTTCTCCAGGCTAAACAATCCCAGCTCCCTCAGCCTCTCCTCGTAGGGCTGTGCTCGAGGCCTCTCCCCAGCCTCGTTGCCCTTCTCTGGACACGTTCAAGCATCTCAATGTCCCTCTTAAACTGGGGGGCCCAGAACTGGACACAGTACTCAAGGTGTGACCTAACCAGTGCAGAGTACAGGGGCAGAATGACCTCCCTGCTCCTGCTGGCCACACCGTTCCTGATGGCTGTTCCTTGGAGCAGTCCTGAGCGTATCAAAAGTATTTAACTTTGTGTAAGTGTCCCATTGAAAATTCAAGTCATGTGTACAAGTGCAATTTTAATTTTGGCAGTCAGGGGCTACCTTTGTGGGCTACACGTGGAAAAATGAGCAAATTCAAGAGGTTAGTTGCTCTTCTGTTGATGAAAACAAATGGATGGAAGGAAACCTGTCAAAGAGATGGAGTGACATAGCTGAGGAAATTTCTCCCTCAAAGACTTGCTTTATATTCTTAATATTTTACAGAGTCGTAGTATGGTTTAGGTTGGATGGGACCTCAAAGATCATCCAGTTCCAAGCCCCCGCCATAGGCAAGGACACCTCCCACTAGAGCAGGTTGCTTGAAGCCTCATCCAACCTGACCTTGAACAGGTCTAGGGAAGGAGCAGCCACAGCCTCCCTGGGCAGCCTGTGCCAGTGTCTCACCATCCTCACTGGAAAGAATTTCTTCCTAACATCCAGTTTAAATCTCCCCTCTGCCAATTTAAACCTGTTACTCCTCATCCTGTACTTAGAAGACCTTGTAAGTAGTCCCTCCCCAGCCCTTCTATAGGCCCCCTTCAGATACTGGAAGGCCACTCCGAGATCTCAAAGCCTTCTCTTCTCCAGGTTGCAGAGCCCTAACTCTTGTAGCCTGTCCTCATAGCAGAGCTGCTGCAGCCCTCTGAGCATCTTGGTGGCCTCCTCTGGACTGGCTCCAGTAGTTCCATGTCCTTGTGTTGGGGGCTCCAGAATTGCACGAAGGACTCCAGGTGGGGTTTGACGAGAGCAGAGTAAAGGGGCAGAATCCCCTCCCTTGCCCTGCTGCCTACACTGATCTTGCTGCAGCCCAGCACAGGGTTGCTGTCTGGGCTGCACTCACACTGCAGGCTCGTGTTGAGCTTTTCATCAGCCCAGACCCCCAGGGCCTTCTCCAGACTGGGTGGCAAATGGCTGAGGGCAGCCCTGAGGAATTGTGCTTGGGATTGCACTGACCCAGGTGCAGGACCTTACCTTACTTCTTTGTGGTCTGAACAATAGAATGTCCTTTTAGTGATACAGCACATTTCCTCTTCTGCAGCAGTACCCTCAAGGTCTGCTCCTGCCAGCCATCAGGCCAAGAACTGGGGAGCAGCACAGGTTCCCCTTGCCAGCACTCGCTGCCCCAAAGGACTTCCCTTCAGCAGTGGGAATATTGGGTGCCTGAAAGGGACAGGAGAGAGGACAAGTGGCAGGCAGTGACAGGACAGTTTGTTTGCACAGCCAGCAGCATGGGACTCTTCTAGGATATGACTAAGTATAGAAGAATAAGTGTTAGTCTTAGCAGGCAGGGCCAATTCACAGGTCTGCTCTCAGCCAGGTGGGGTCTCATAAGAGCAGAGTAAAGGGGGAGCGTCACCTCCCTTGCCCTTGGAAAGCCCTCCATTGGAATTGTTATGCATTAGTCTGTCTGGAGAGATGCCTTTAGTCTGGATTTTAATCTGAGACTTCTCAAAATGCAGAGAGGTTTGAAAGCCCTCGCTGTGCAGGCTCACCCTGTCTCAGATTAGTGGCTTCTCAAGTAAGGCACATGGAACTAAAGCTTTCTGTCCTGGGAGAACATCTTCTCCTAAATTCATGGTTTGTGCATGTCTCAGATTTATCAGCGTGTCTCCCAGTGCAAGTGCCTTTTCTTTTAGCAGCCACAACCTCTTTGGAGTGGGGTGAGAGAGAAGTATACAGTCAGCTTTGTTCTGTGTCTGTTCCCATGAGGTAACTTGTACTCTGCACAGTGATACATTCTTCTGGTGGCTTTTTTGCTGAAGGAGGGGGAAACTAATTTTGTGAAGTGAAATATGGTCGCTGTGTACTGTGCTCGGATCAGGGAGGATATTCTGGAGCTGGGTCACTTGTATTTAACTGTTTGGTTTTGGTGTCCTTTTGTGTCTTAGCACCGTTTTTCTTCATTTATTTATTATTTTGATAGCAGAAAGCACAAGAAAGCAATGGCAAACAAACAAACAACACACACACCCCCCAAGCCCCCAGACAATGACAACAAAAGGTGACATTTTGTGTGGGAATAGATTGTTTATGGCACCAAGTAGGATGAGTATTAATTAAATTTGCCCTTACTCTCCAGATAGGACCATGAGTAACAGAAAAAAGGTAATGTGCTATGTTATAGTCATTTGCATAGAAAAACTGTATATACTAGCCAAGCCTCTTCTTGTCTCCCTGAGCACCAAATGATGCCTGAACTCTTTTCTTGAGCAGAACCACACACAGGCTGATGCCTGGACAGTGCAACCCTGTGGGAAAACTTTTTTGAGCTTTTCAGTATGTTTATGCAAGATACTAAGAGTGAAGGATTGAGGAAGAAAGGATAGAAAGAGCAAGATGTGAACAGCAAAAAAGGCAGAAGCAAAATAAATGGTGGTCACGGAAGAGACCAGAGCTCTGAAGTTAGCACATTTTCCCCCTCTCCATTTAATTTTACTTGATGAAGTGATAATGTATGAGCTATCTGGCTTTGGTCCTTCTGGCAGTGAAGGTGCACTGGTTTCTTGAAACGGGGACAACAGCAGGAAGGTTTTAGCTTTAGGAAACAAGTATGAGAAAATCCAGTACAATGATTGCTTTCCCTTTGTTAACAAAGTAGCAGTCGTCTGCTAAGTAGATGGTGCAGAATTACTCCCCCGGTCATCGAGTGTGCACTTCGTCCTGTGTCGTTGCACAAGTGTTAGGAACACTGAGAGGCCAGAATATAGGCATGTAAGAATTACACCCACTGGCCTTAGCTAGTGTTTTATCAGACTCGGTAAATACTTCTGTGACCCCTTCAGTCACAAAGAAGAAATATCCTGAGAAGTTTCCTACTTCAGTCTTCCGTTTACTCTCCTGAAACCAAGATCTGTGCTGCATGTGTCCAGACTTCTGTATCAACTTCATTTCATCATTTTCCAATACAGCTGGGAATAAAAGTCTTCTGCACATAGCTTGTCCTTTTCACAAACTGCTGCTTCTTCCTAAGTGACTGCTCCTAAATATCCTTTTCAGTGTTTTTTAATCCAACAAATGCCTTCTGAAAGCGAGCCCATGCTGTGTCTTGCAGCTTGTGCAAATTCTCCCATCTCTTTATTAAGGATTCCCTTGCTTTTGATCAGAAAGTCAGTTCAGTTCAGAAAGAGCTGTTGGTTTTTCACACTCTTGTCTCCTATGTTGTCTACAACTACCTGAGGGGTAGTTGTAGCCAGGAGGAGGTTGCTCTCTTCTCTCAGGCGGCCAGCACCAGAACAAGAGGACACAGCCTCAAGCTGAGCCAGGGGAAATTTAGGCTTGAGGTGAGGAGAAAGTTCTTCAGTGAGAGAGTCATTGGCTACTGGAATGGGCTGCCCAGGGAGGTGGTGGAGTCACCGTTCCTGGAGCTGTTCAAGGCAGGATTGGACGTGGCACTTGGTGCCATGGTCTAGCCTTGAGCTCTGTGGTAACAGGTTGGACTTGATGATCTGTGAGGTCTCTTCCAACCTTGGTGATACTGTGATGTTTGTTTGTTTGGTTGGTTGTTTTTTTAGTGTAATATTTACTTGGAGAAAGCCCCACTCTGAAAGATCAGCTGCTCTATTAGAATCAGTATTTAAATGGCTACAATGGTAGCCTGATCCTGCACTGAGGATTTGCCCCTATAGAAGTTCCTGGGATCTCCTGTGACAGCTGAGCAGTGTAAGCACACTAGCAGGTGTTGCAGCTACACAGCTTCTCTTTACGGTTTCTTGTTGATGATTGTACAATCATATCTGCTGCCCTGAGAAGCATAAAAATGAAAGCATTCCCATTAGAGTAGCAGGCAGGAGGGCTGTTAATCAACTGATTGCCTTGTTAAAGAGATAACTGAAAAGTCTTCTTCAGCTAAGGCTTGATCCAGAGCCTATTGAAGTCAGCAGGTGACTTGGAATTGGATCTGGCCTGCAGTGTTTCAGATGAAGTCTTCCATGACTTCATCTCTGGGAAAGCAGCAGGAAATCAGGTGTGGGTTGGGGATTTTTGTTTGTTTGCTTGGTTTTGCTTTGTTTTTATTTGTGGTTGTTTTGGGGTTTTCTGTGTTGTATTTTCTGACACTTTCCTCGTACTGGAAGTTCAGTGACTCTATAGGATCACAGAATGGTCTGGGTTGGAAGGGGCCTCCGAAGGTCATCTAGTCCAACCCAGGGGCATCCTCAACTAGAGCAGTTTGCCCACAGCTCTATTAAGTCTCACCTTGAATATCTCCCAGGATGGGGCCTCAACAACCTCCTCAGGCAGCCTGTTCCAGTGTTCTACCACCCTCATGGTAAAGAACTTGTTTCTAACATCCAATCTAAATCTGCTCTTGTCTAGTTTGAAGCCATTGCCCTTTATCCTGTCACTGCAGGCCTTTGTAAACAGCCCTCTGTCCTTCTCCATCCTTCTTGTAGCCCCCCTTCAGTTACTGGAAGGTCATAGAATCAGTCAGGGTTGGAAGAGACCACAAGGATCAGCTAGTTCCAACCCCCCTGCCATAGGCAAGGGACACCTCACACTAGATCAGGCTGGCCAGAGCCTGGCCTTAAACACCTCCAGGGATGAGGCTTCCACCACCTCCCTGGGCAACCCGTTCCAGGGTCTCACCACCCTCATGGTGAATAACTTCTTCCTAACATCCAGTCTGAATCTACCCATTTCTATCTTTGTTCCATTCTCTCCAGTTCTATCACTCCCTGACATCCTAAAAAGTCCCTCCCCAGCTTTCTTGTAGGCCTCTTAAGATACTGAAAGGTCATAATAAGGTCACCTTGGAGCCTTCTCCTCTCCAAACTGAACAGCCCCAACTCCCTCAGTCTCTCCTCACAGGAGAGGTGCCCCAGCCCTCTGATCATGCTTGTGGGCCTTATCTGGATGCCTTCCAGCACATCCATATTCCTCCTGTAATAGGGGCTCTATGTACCATTGAACAGGACAATAACAAGTGGCAACTTCAGTATAAATCTATTTTATCTGAAAATAGAGCAGGTAGAATTCATAGATTCAGCTCTAGCTGCCTACTTTATTTTGCACAGTCTCAGTTGTCACAGATCATAGCATCTTTCTTGTGCTATGGAATCCTGTCTCAGCATCTACATGCATCCTTCGAGACTGCTTTCCAGACAGAGCCTCTGAAAAGGTACTGTCAGTCTTGGTGTGATGCTGGCTTATCTGCAGTGGGGCCCCCAAATCTCATAATGCCATGTTTTCAGTGTACAGGGACTGCAGCCTCTGCACTACCTGTAATTTACCTGAATCTCAGGAGGACACCAGGTTACACTGCGGAGTTGTTGTTTTTCTGTACACAGAGAGGCTCGAGGCCTCATTTTGTTGCTATGCTGATTTTCACTACGCTTAAATGTCGGCCTGCACCCATTATGGGCCAGCCAGCCAGAGTGAAAAACATTACTTCAGCTAAGGGAATTGTCTTCACTGAGCTGTGAGCAAGCATCAGTGCTCAGCATGTAGTTGAAATGGTTCTGCAGTGACAGGCTGCAGAACCCCACAGACAGCTCATATGCGGTTTGTTTCTCTGTAAAATAGCCTCCGCATTTTCTAAAGGAAAGAAAAATCGTCTGAGTTTTGCTGTTGTGCATTTTCACTCCGTTTCTGTGTTCGCTGATGTTACTTTGAGGAGCAGAGGCGGGGATGGTTTCTGCGTGCCGGCTCCGCCCGGCCGTAGTGTAGCGCCATCTTGTGGCGTTGCTCCTGCATTGCTCTAGACTAGAGGAACACCTTCTGTGGCTTCGCCGCCTGCTCGCCCTTTACCTCAGAGGGAGACCTGCACATCTATCTTGGTGTAAGAGACGCAATAAACGACGCGGCTCTAAAGCATGATCAAGAGGAGTAAATAATTCATGGCTTTAAAATAGCTACAGCGATACTTACAGAGAGGTTGTCGAGGAAACAGTGAAATAATCTCGACCAACATTTCAAGAGGTAACATTTCAAGAGGTAACTCACAGGTTGCCCTTCTGCTTTGTTTCCAAACACTTGAAGATATTTGGTATCAAAACATTCCCACACGTTAAGTAGCTGCCTCCATTTCATCTCACCTCAGCTTCTGGCAGAGAGGAAATCCCAACTAGATGTTAGGAAAAGACTCTTTCCAGTGAGGGTGGTGAGACACTGGCACAGGTTGCCCAGGGAGGCTGTGGCTGCTCCCTCCCTGGAGCCGTTCAAGGCCAGGCTGGATGAGGCCTTGAGCGACCTGTTCTGGTGGGAGGTGTCCTTGCCTATGGGTGGGGGTTGGAACTGGGTGATCTTCGAGGCCCCTTCCAACTTAAACCATTCTGTAATTCTCCTGGAAGGGATGCAGCTCAAGAGATGTTCCTAAGTTACACTAGAATTGTATAGACTTCAGGATATATGCATTAAAAGATAATAGGAAACCACCCACGAGTGAGTTTCTAAGCACAAAACGATTGATCTGCATGAATTCATTGCTGCAGTTAATGCTATATAGGCAAATGAGAAGGGTTTTTCTGTTGAAAAGCCTGTTTGTGATGTAGAGTTTGTCCCTCTTGTAAAAGAATTAGCGTTTAGCAAGGACTGTTCAAATGCAGGAAGTCTTACAAAGGTAGGTGGAATTTCAGACCCTAACTTAAGGCAACTGTTAAACAGACTTGTATCTGATCTGGTGAGCTACCTGAGAACATATTAGTGGACTAAAGAATGAATCAGATTTAGGAAACCTGACTTGTGGAGATTTTAATTTAGATAACCAAAGCTGGGTTCCTGAAAGTATTGCTTGCAGTGAATTGCAGCATGATTTGTTTTGGAAACTCAAGTGCTCACCAGAATATCTGCCTGGCCTTGGTTTCCCAATGAATTTTGCTTCAGTGCGGGCACCACATAAAGGTCGTTCTCATTCAGGCAAAGAAAAACATTACTTGAAGTCAAAACAGTGAACTCAATAAATGCCAAAGGCTGTCTGAGCTGAAGAGGTGAAAGGGGAAATTATCTTTTGTTCTATATTGAAAGCAGACTTTGTGACTTTCATTACTCATGTGCATTTCTTGTCACAATATCAATTTCATCCTCTTATTTATTGTTATTCTTGCTCAAGCAGCAGTAAAATAGACTTGGTGTTGTGCTCAGCAGAGGTAGAAAGCCAGCTAAAGAAACATTTAAAAATACCAGTGATTTACAGACTTCATTGTAACTTTTTCTGATCTTGGAGGCACTTGATCATGTAACAGTTGATTTTGTTTCCCCCTCCCTCCCCCCCGAGAACCAGAGTGGTAAGTCCTTAAGAAGATTTTTATGCTGTCTTCACTGCAGAGCATGAGCATTTCAAAGTTATGCATTGCACTAACTAGCTGTTGCCATACGTCCTTCTGCTGAGTCCTTTTGAAAGACACACACGCTGCTGAGCATTTCAAAGGCAGTATCAAAACCATCCACTTAGCATCTGAAGCAGAAGATGAGTGATGATGGGGTGTGTGGTGCCTAATGTCACTGCCATTTCTCAGCTGTTGAAGATTTAACTTTCAAACTTGTGTGTGGCATTACCAGTTCCCAAAAGTGAGACTGCTATCCTGCTAGTATTAGAGCAAAACTACAGAACAATTGGATACATTCATACTGAAATGTTTCATCCGCAAATGTCAATAAGGTGGATAGTAGCATTTTTGATTCTAGAATAGAATAGAATCAACCAGGTTGGAAGAGACCTCCAAGATCATCCAGTCCAACCTAGCACCCAGCCCTATCCAGTCAACCAGACCATGGCACTAAGTGCCTCATCCAGGCTTTTCTTGAACACCTCCAGGGACGGTGACTCCACCACCTCCCTGGGCAGCCCATTCCAATGCCAATCACTCTCTCTGTGAAGAACTTCCTCCTAACATCCAGCCTATACTTCCCCCTCCACAACTTGAGACTGTGTCCCCTTGTTCTGTTGCTGGTTGTCTGGGAGAAGAGACCAATCCCCACCTGGTTACAACCACCCCTCAGGTAGTTGTAGACAGCAGTGAGGTCTGCCCTGAGCCTTCTGTGCTTGATTTCTTTCTACATTGCAGTGGTTTTTGTTTTGTGCTACAGTGGTACTATTTGATTTAACTGTGGGATTTCCAGTGCTTCTATCTTCTTTGACATAAAACCTTGAATTTGACTGACATAGATTATCAAATGTTCATCCAGTTTCGCAGTAATAAGTTCTAATCCCCAAAAGACCAGCAATATTTATTGCCATATGCCATGGATTGAGTTGAATCTGCTGATGATGATCAATATCGTTCACGACTGGATGAGGCACTTAGTGCCATGTTGACAGGATAGGGCTGAGGGATAGGTTGGGCTGGATGAGCTTGGAGGTCTCTTCCAACCTGCTTGATTCCATGATTCTACCATGTCTGTGTCATGCCACTTTTTGCTGGAGCAAAGTGCCGTGGGGTTTGAAGTTCAGACTGTAATGTGACCCGGTTGCTGCTTCTACTTTCCAGTTTTTTGGGTGTTGGTCTTTTCCATTGGGTGGGCTGTGGGCTTGGGGGGTGTCACTTTATCACTGAATTCTGCTGCTGCTTCTACTTCTGCTGTGCTTTTCTGTTAAATGGGCTGAGGTAATTGTACACGGTGTTATTTCTATTCAACTTCTTATCTCAGCCCAGGGCTTTCTGTGTTACTTTCCCTCTTGCCTCTGTGTGTGTATCTGTTAAATCAGGATACCATGCCATTACTCACAGAACAGTTGGAGTGTAGAGGTAAGTTAGGTCCCTTACCTTGTACCCTCATTGATACGAGGCAAAAATGTGACTAAGGCATCCTACATTATAGTGTGTTTGTGTTGCATTATCCAGTGAAAACAAAGCAGTTATCAACATCTGCTTGGAGCTGGGGAGTGGCCTGGAGCACAAACCCTATCAGGAGAGGCTGAGGGAGCTGGGGCTGTGCAGCCTGTAGAAGAGGAGGCTCAGGGCAGACCTCATTGCTGTCTACAACTACAGGAAGGGAGGATGTAGCCAGGTGGGGGTTGGTCTCTTCTCCCAGGCAACCAGCAACAGAACAAGGGGACACAGTCTCAAGTTGTGCTGGGGGAGATCTAAGCTGGATGTTAGGAGGAAGTTCTTGACAGAGAGAGTGATTGGCATTGGAATGGGCTGCCCAGGGAGGTGGTGGAGTCACCGTCCCTGGAGGTGTTCAGGAAAAGCCTGGATGAGGCACTTAGTGCCATGGTGTAGTTGACTGGATAGGGCTGGGTGCTAGGTCGGACTGGATGATTTTGGAGATCTCTTCCAATCTGGTTGATTCTATGATTCTATGAACTGAATTGCCTGTATTTCTGAATAGGAATCAGCTGAGGTAAGCAGGAAATCTTTTGCCTAGTACAGATACATTCAGTGGACAATAGGCCAACAAATATGTTTCAGGCAGGAGAATCTGATTATGACACAGAGTTCCTGATGTGAGCAAGACCTTGTTTCAGTGCCTTTTTTTTTCCAAACAGCTGTTTCAATTTCAATCTTTTTTGAGCCATAAAACATAGTATCTTTTATGTATGATGTCACACCAAGACTGATAGGATTACCCAGTTCAGTTCTTTGTTTTCAAAACCTGGCAGGTCTATATTAGGCTCTTTTCATCCTAGTAGTAGACCTACAATTTGACACCCCCTTTGCATGGGCAATAAGCTTTTATTTTATTTTCATGTCAAGTTCAAAGATACATCTTTAACATACTGGTGTAGTATAGTGGTACTAACAGTTGTTTAATGCTTCAAACTATTTTTATGTGGCTTTGCTGGAGTGAGAAGTTGTGAGGTCCTGAAATCTCCTTTATCAAATGCTGTATCTTTGGGCACATCACTGTTCCTGTTTTGAAGCTCATGGGACTGGGCATGACAAAAGCAGAATTGCTCATTTCTGTCATATGGCATAGTGAGTTACTAAGAAAGGGAAAATCCTGTTTTTTTTCTCTGTGTGTGTGTGCTATTAATACTACCTAGCTTGAGATGTGGCAAATAGCCTGAAATAATATGACAGAAATTAACACAAGAGTGACATTAAAAGGAAATTTTCTAATTTGAGATCTGACACTCTTCCAGTCTTCAAAGTGTTGGTGAATATTTAATGGATCAGACATCTACTGAAAGGATGTAGACAGAATTATATAAGGGCATGACAAACCCTTGACTATTTAACCCCCGAGGCTTAGTTATTCTGATGTAATGTTGTTCATTCTCAGACTTGCTCTCATGCTACTTAATTTCTGATTATTAAAGCAATATTGGTCTTTACAGTACAAACAAAACTAAACATATTCTTCAGAAGCTGTGTCAAGAATATTCTGTAATCCCACTAGCTATT
The DNA here is from genome assembly GCA_013400475.1 of Tricholaema leucomelas. Lineage (NCBI taxonomy): Eukaryota > Metazoa > Chordata > Aves > Piciformes > Lybiidae > Tricholaema lacrymosa > Tricholaema leucomelas. The sequence goes on from WAAF01006987.1 coordinate 58,859, forward strand.
CTAATGTACTTAAAATAAATATTCTAAAGTATTGCAGTGTTAAATAGAAGAAAAGAAATATTCTTAGACTTGTTCTCATGAGACCATTCCATTAACTACCATGCTTGTTCTTAGAGGTGATGGCTTGGGCTTCTGTTGTGGTGAACGGAATCTTTGTCAAACTACTGCACCTTCACTATCTCTAATGAATTTATTAGCTGGGTACTGGAATTTGACAAGGTGTTTTCTACACCTTTGCTTAGAGAAATGCTTAATAATGTGTTGTACCTGCTGAATAATGAACACTGTGTAAGTAGACTGCATAGACAGGAATTGTTTTGGTTATTCATTGTCCCTGAACTAAGCATCACAGTGTAAAGTGGCCTCAAGTTCCAGACACAACAATCTAAGTGTATGAACACATCCAGATACTTATAGATCAAGATCTACTTGTTTTAAAGCTCGATTGTGTAAACAAAGCTAGTGCAGTAAAGTTTGTATCTGTTCACACTGATGGTGTAAATCAGCTAACGCATTAGCTTACATAGAATCATATAATTGTCAGGGCTGGAAGAGGGACCCCCAGGGATCATCTAGTTCTGACCCCACTGCCATGGACAAGGACACCTCAGGTTGTACATGGGCTCGTCAGGTTGCTCAGAGCCCCATCTAGCCTGGCCTTGAAGACCTCCAGGGATGGTGCTTCCACCACCTCCCTGGGGAATCTGTTCCAGTATCTCACCAACCTTACGGTGAAGAACTTCTTCCTTACATCCAATCTGAATCTACCCACTTTTAGTTTTGCTCCATCCTCCCTAGTCCTATCGATACATGACTTCTCATGAAGATTTAGTTATTTGTTCTTAAAGAAGAAATCATATAGGAAGGAAATGTAACTGATTGAACCAGATCAATTGCTTGGAGGAGTTGTCTTCAGTGCCATTTGGAAGAGGGGCCAGAATTAGTTTTAAAGCTGCCTTCATTATTTCCAGCTCATTGGATTAGCTGAATTGTGTATCCTGCTTTGTGTTACATGGCTGTTGATGATTCTAAATGCCTGTTTGAAAAGGCAAGTGTTACCAGAGTGTAGACCTAATCTGTTAACACTTTGTCTGACTGTGATATAAATTTTGATTCTATCTGAACCAAAAATTTTCATGCAAACTTAAGATTACTTTTTTTATTATCCTATTATTCTGACTGGGAATTCCCACAGCACTCATAAAGGCACCAGGACTTGTCAGCAGTGTATAACAAAAGAAGGTGACAATGAAACCTAATTTCTGCATGAGACTTTTAATGTAAACATGTGAAGCAAGAGGAAAATTTGATTCCTTAAGTCATGCAAGTTTTTATCTACAAACCATTGGATAATGATAGCTTACCATATGTCTTGAGCCTTGGTATCTTCAGAAGAATGTATTTTAGGGGTTAGACTCATTCTGACCAAATAATGTCTCTCTCTTGTTCAATGTATATAGATATAATCAAATGTAATCCACAGATACTAGACCCCATCTTTGCTTTCTTTTCTCATGCAGAATAATGTCATACTATACAAGCAATACATCTGAAGCTACCTTCCTGCCCACTATTTATTCAGTAAATTGAGGGGTCATGAGTGACAAGTAAGACTTTACCTTCTGCCTCTGAGTTGCTGCATGAAAGGAAACTAATAATGACTGTGAAACATAGACAGTTAATTCTTTCTCTTCTCCACCTACACCTACTGAAAGACTGACATTTGATTTCTCAAAAGTATGTCCTTTCTGTAACCCTGCTCTGGTCTTGTTTTCTGTGTTTCCCAGAGACTGCAGCCTTGTGAGCTGCTGTCATGTCTATTGGCACAAGTCACGCTGAAAGACCAAGGCTTTGATAGCTATTGTTAATAACATAAATTGAAGAGAAACACGGGATACACAGAAAAATGTTATAGATCCCATGGCCCTAGTGGAGGAGAGCTACTAACCTCAAGGCTGCCATCTCCAAATGAATTTTTCAGAATAGCTGCTTATCTCTTTTAAAGTTTTGTAGTTTCAGCTAAGATCTTGTAGTATTTTTTAAATGAAAATGATGTGTGCAGCTAAATTTTGGATGCTGACAAAGCAAAATGTACTTTCTGAGGTGGGAAGGTGGAGGAGTGTAGTGTATTAATGCCAGGCTCAACGGTCTTCTCTTTTTCCATTCAGACAGCCCATGTACAAGCCTGAGTCCTGATATTCCTGATTTCCACTTCTTGTTTATTGTTACCTTTAACATGGGCTGTTTTTTTTGTGAGGATTTCTGGATTACTAATCATATGATTCCATGATTCTATAACTAATAAATTCTATAACTAATAAATTCTATATTCTATTTCTATAACTAATAAATTCTATAACTAATAAATTCTTATTCATTAGTTGGGTTAATAGAGAGGATATTTGTGTTTCTTGTTTATGATAAAAAAACATTTGGAGCCCAGTTATATGGCCAAATTATGAAGGCAAATGTATGCCTGGTTTCAGCTAGGAGGAATGATTACAGAATTTAGGCAGAGAATAACAGCTGAGCATTGACAACAGTAGAGTGCTGCTAATATGTTGATGCTTCATTAATGGCTTCAGAGTGAGGAACTTGTATTTCTCTGTAAAATCAAGGTGTGCCTGCTACCTAAAAAGGCAATTGAGATTAAATGGTCATTTCAATTAGTAGGAAGGTGAATACTGCTGCTGCACTTCATGTTCCCATCTTGATGTCTGGAGAGCTTCAAGTACAACTGGCACAGACACTCATAAGATCAAGGTCAAACTGTCTGCATAGTAAATGATGGAAAGTATTAATTCACCCACAGATGTGGTGGCAGGGATGAATAATCTTTGTGCAGTTTATTGATATGTCTGGATATTGGAAAGACTTAATTACAGTTTTTACTCCCTGTGATGTTAGTTTCTGTCAGCTGCTGGCTGAAGTCTGACAGATTTTAAGGTCTTTTTGCAGAGCCTCTCTTTAGAATTTATAGAGAAGTATTGAAAAAAGTTCACTCTTGGCAAAACAGTTCTATTAAAGTTGAAAAGTATTTTACCTGTTGATTTCAGTGGGAAAGGTTAGGCTCATGGTAGGCATTTCAAAATTCTGATTAGGAAGGTTTCTAAAGGCTAACCCTCCAGTTTAGTATTTAGAGTAGCAGCTCATGCAGAGGCTTCCATCTTTTGACAGAGCTCCTATTTGTTTGTCATGACAGAGCTAGGCAAAGAATGTGGTGGTTTGGGTGTCCCCCTTCCCCCCACACTTTAGGAATCACCCAGACTAGACTCAGTCGGCTCTGGAAATTTAAATGAAGCTTATATTTACAGCTAGCAGAATATACAAGCAGGTATTTGCAGTATATACAGTTATAGACAGAAATAGACAAGGTAAAAGTAATACAGAAACACAACTCCCCTCCCAGAAACCTGAGTCCCCAGGAGGGGCTCTCAAGCATCCCCTCACCTTCCCTCTACCCCTCTCAACCTTACCCCAATCTCAAGAAAGAATAGAGGTTCAGCCAGGGGGATTAAGAAGCAAAGGTGAATCAGCCAAAGCAAATGGAAGGTGAGGTTAGAAAGCAAGATGGAGTTCAGCCAGCAGCCTCAGCTCCCCAGCAGGCAGAGCTGAGAGCAAAACCCAGAGCCAAGTCAAGAGCAAAGTGACCTTATCTCTGTTTTGCTTTTAATTCTAATACATCTCAGCAAGACTGTGAGGGAAGTAGACCTCACCATTGTTTTAATTTCACAGCCTATTATCTAGTCCTTCTCACCGAAACATTCTAGCTAGCTTCAAACTAGCACAAAGAGCATACTTAAATATTTTTCTTAAATAATAATTCCAAGGAAATTTGGACCTCAGAGTACACTGATTTGTATGGATTGCATGTACCTACACTAAAATTTTGGAAAAACCACACCCTAAAAGTAAGTTTAATTAAATTAGTATAGGGCATGGAATGGTAAAGATAGATGTTAGGAGAAAGTTCTTCCCAGAGAGAGCAATTTGCCATTGGAATGGGCTGCCCAGGGAGGTGGTGGAGTCACCATCCCTGGAAGTGTTCAAAGAAAGACTGGATGATGCACTTAGTGTCATGGTCTAGTTGATTGGATAGGGCTGGGTGATAGGTTGGACTGGATGAGCTTGGAGGTCTCTTCCAACCTGGATGATTCTATGATGCTATGAAAGTGAAATTTGAGAAGATAGATTCAAAGTCTGTCTTGCAAGGTAAGAAAGGTAGCTCAAGATATCTTCAAGTCAGGCCAGCTTCTTTAAGAATTTCTGAATCTCTGTCAGTGAAACTGCTGGCAGGGAAGTATTTACCATCAGGCTGCAGAGCAAGTAATTGTTGGTCTTTGAAGCAGATTTTATTTCAGACTAGAATATCAATGCTAGTTTCATCTCAATGGAGGTATGCATTCAGCCCTCACTGATGTTAACACCAGACTTCATATGGGGACTATGTTTTCTCGGCCTTTTGTGATTAGAAATAGAAAATAAATTCAATACATTATTTGTTTGCTGTTCCTCACTGATCTTTGGGAAACCAGGAAGCCTTTGATGTGTGACATACTCCTTTTTCAAAAAGCCAGTGTTATGGAAGAGACTCAGAACTCGTATCTAGGCACTGGACAGGGTTTGAGAAAGTATTCAAAAGAGATATTCCCAAGGGCTCTGATTTCAGTACTTCTGTGAAGAGTACCTTTTTCTTTGCACCTTTGAGTCCCCAGGACTTGGTGTTTACCTCAGCGTTGGTACCTAAGGTGAGGGAGATGAAGTAGGAGTCTGGAAGCTTGTAGTGGTGCATGATTAGGATTTTTTTGCTCATATTCTGACATTAACCCCAATACTCTTTGACTTTGTAAGATACAGGTTTAGATTCGAAGTTCTGAACAGATTCCTTTGCAAAATGGAAATGAGAGGTGCATTTGTCTGAAGGATGAAATAAGAGCTGTATGATTTTCATTTTACATGCAAGCTGGTTTGTGACAGATGTGGACACATAATGGAAATATGACTCAGGTGGGCATGTGAGTTATGTCAAGAAAACTGAGGGGGGCTGGAAATCTGATTTAGAGCTGGGCAGGTGGACTGATGTGTTTTACCAGGCTTATTGAGACATACATAACACAATTATTTTTATTATTCCAAAGTGCATAACAGACAACACAGGTGTTTACAGACCTGTTTTGAAAATGTATCTTTTCTCACACTTTTTTTTTTTTACTGTTTTGCAATTTTAGTTCAAAATTCTTTTGTTAGAATGGGATAATTGCTGACATGAACAATACGGTTAGTTTTAACTGAAGTCAACTCAAGTTTAAAGCTAACATGAAAAAGTCCATGCAGATTAATCTTATAAATACAATTAAGACAGATAGTATCTTTCAGTAAAAAAAAAGCTAAAAATGAAATAAGTTAAAATACCTATGATAAGAAAGATCCAGAGTAACAGACAAATTCCCTTTAGGTAAACATGTCTGTAAGGGTCTCAAAAGCAGACATGCCAGGGGATCTCAAGAGGTCTTCTACTTCATTGCCTTTCTTCATAGTAAATTGACTTTCTCTGTCCTTCCTAACAGGTTGAATGTGTTCTTGAAAGGCCTGTTAGTGGTCACGACTCCACAGACCCCACTCCATTCTTTTGCTCCTTTTCTTCCCCACCCCCCTAACAACTTATTTCAGTGTATAGCTGTCTGTACCTGTCAAGGGATTTGTCATTGGCTACTCTGAATCTTTCATTTGTTGTTCTGTTCACTATGAACATGGAGAACTGACTGTTCCTTTTCTCTTTGTAACAGTCTTCAAGCATGTAAAAGGTTCTGCTGATTTCCCCCCACCAAGTGCTACCTCCCATAAATAAAGCAACTGCTTTTATTTAAGTCTTTTTTCTTCTAAGGCTTTTTAAGGTCCACTCTTATTACTCTTCCGTGGATTTTTCTACAGTTTTTGAATGCCTTGAAGTTCTCTGTCCAAAGCTGGAAATAACTCAGCTGAGACTCGTGTTGAACGAGTGGTAAGATGTATGTTGTGTCTTGCAGGCTCTATTGATTACATTCTCACTTTTCTACTGCTGGTATAACCTCCAAATCTTTGGTGCTGAACTGCTGCTGAAGCAATTGCTCTCCGTTCTGTGCCTCTGTAGATGATTGTTTCTGATGAAGAGCAGCATCTTTTCATTTTCCTGATAGGATTTCATTCTGCAGGTTTCAGATAATTTTCCCAATAACAGGAGATCACGTTCTGTTCTGATTCAGCCAGTCCTCCAGCTTGGTTCCAGACCATCCCAACTTTATAGTGCAGAATTTGGTTGCTGCAGAAGGCTGTGAACTTCCCTTCCCAGAAGGAGCTCCTGTGAAGTACTTTAAAGGAGTGTTATCACACCATGTGTGTACTGCTTGGATCAGGTGCTTCTAGACTCATCCCTAAATAGTTTGTGAGCCTCCTGTGCTAAACAGTGTTACAAAATTCCCCATTATTACATTCTGTTGCATAATGGGAGGAAATCAAATTTTTCTGCTACATGGTGACACTTTCAGGATTGTTTAGCTGACTTAGGATATTATTCCAAATAGGAATAATATCCTAGCTGACTTAGGATATTATTTCACTCAGGTGAAAACAGCTGATTCTTTTTTTTTCAAGTCAGTTGGATGTGAACTTGAGCTCATGCTACTTGTGATACTGTCCCACTGAGCCTGAGCTAGCAAACTTTACTCAGAAGGCACCAGAGTTCAGGTGATATTCAGTATTTGAACATAGATTTTGGCCCTTACATGAACATGTTGTTGCTACATACAGAGTGTAATGACATGAATTATTTTGCCCCCTAAAAGTCAGGATCTCAGCTGAGAGAAGTTTAGAGTTCTGCTAATGGAATGTAAAGGCACAGATGTTGGCTGTAGAAAAAAACAGTGCTGCAAGGCGTTTTGTAAGAAGATCTCTCCATGTTCATCTATGGAGAGAGGAAAACAGAGGATAATAAAGACTTGGAACTTGGGCGCTTTTTGGGAGCAAAAGATAGCATAGAAAATGCAGTAGAAATACAGGAACATAAAGAACGAAGGTGTAAAGTGAAGAGGTGATGGTGAGAGTAGAAGGAATTGGAAGCAGCGCTCTACAGAACGATTTTAAGGAAAGTGATGGGATAAATAGGGAAGAGAAGCTTAGTCAGTACCTCTCCATTTTGTCCTTAAAATTCCTTCTTCCAATGTGGTCAGTTTCTAAATAGCTCTGCCTATTATCTGCCACTTAAGCCCCATCAACACCTTCATTTAGAATTGACTATTTAAAGCTAAACTGCCATCTCCAGCACTTTTCATTGGTTATTTCCATTCTGACCAAAGGAACAGTAGGACGGCCCCAGTCCTCTTACAGTGCAGTCAGTGGTGTCAGTATCACAGGTTTCACAATGGCACTCTGTAGCTACTGGGTAGGAATAAAAAGATTCAGGATGGTCACCGCAGCCAGGGATCTTCACTGTTTCGTACACAACCTCCTTGAAGGTACACGTTTGCTGAACAGATGATACTGGTGGATATTTATATACCGGATCCTGCAAATTACAAGAAGGAAATACCTGTTTTCAGATTTGTTATGAGGTAAAAATGCAATCTGAAAGAACTCAAAGAAACGACCTCATATGAAAATTAAACCTGCAGGAAAATCCCACTGAGGTCCAAAAGATGGGGATGAGATTCACCTAATTTCACCTAGATTTTTAGATTTCTTCTTTCAGGAGAACTGATAGGGCAGATATGTGTCATACAATCACCAAACAATCCTGCAGGTCAATTGCTTGATTCTGTGTTTGGAAAAGTAGAGCAATTTACATAGTAATAGCTGCTTTATTGTTTGCAGCCACAAATTGAGCACAAGGCATAGATCCAGACCTTAACAATTTCAACTCCAGTTATATGATATAAACAATGTGTGCAGCCAGTTAAAGGTCTGAATTTAACTAGCATCCTTTCACCCTCCCCTTTGCGGTTCAGATTTACTGTATCTATTTTCTTGCCAAATAGCTCAGCAGTTACTCAACCTGTTCCTTAACAAGGCTATGTGTTCATTATGGACTGGGGAAATAGGTTATTCAGATATCACTTCATTCTGGTGTCTGCAATGACACTTAAGGTTCTTACCCTTGTGAAGCAGTATCCTGAGCACCATGTGGCATTCACTGTGATACAGAATTCACATTCTTCTCTTTCCACTGCTATGGTAATGTTGGTGAGTTGACAGCTGTTGCAACAAATTGCTTTCCAGCAAAGCAGCAGCACGTAGCAATTAAATGTCCTCATCCTGTATATAAAGGAAAAAAAAACCATATATAAAGGTATATATAGTTGTAGTATAGGGATAGTTATTTTAAACAGGAATAATTATAGAAACAAGGGGAAATTGAGTCTTCACATGATTCTCAAGTGGTGCTATAATAGGAATCCTTCAGAAATGTCAGTGAGAACATAGGAGAAAGTCACTAAATAAACTCTTTCAACAATAAACATATGGATAGATCTGATTTTTTTCCTAAGTAACCAAAGTGGCATCTCAGCAATCTTTGCAGAATAATAATAGCAGAGTACCCTATCACCTTTGATGAAATAGTTTTATCTAAGCTTCTGTACAAAGGCTGTGTCCTGTCTTTAAGGAGAAAGAAAAAGAAGTAAGGGAGAGAAAGAAGAAAACATAATCTATTTTTCAGAAGCAATTAAATACATCCAGCATTTGCAATTGCAGAAAAAGACTTTTAGATCAGGGTCTGAGGAAAGCTCACCTGTATTCTGCTTGCTTCCCTGTGATAGCCGTAGTGAGAAGAAAGCCCCGTGCTTACCTTTTATACTAAATCGTGTGTAACCGATACCTTGAGGATTTGCAGTGTATTAATGCAGCAAGCATTAGTTTGGCACTTGGTGAAAGCCGATTAATGCTCAGCCAGACAGTGAGATCAAGCCTTGGTAGGAGGAAAAAGGAAAAGCAAAACACCCTCAGGAAGGGGTGCTGAAGGTTACTGTCTCAATGCCTTTGGAGAAGTTTCACCGAGTTGGATTCAGTGGCATTTAGAAATAGCTGAGCCATTTCACAATTTGAAAGAAGATTGAAAAGTCTGTCTTTGGAAAACTTTAGGTCTATTAACTGTCTTTTATATTAGTTCTCTACTAGGTTTGGGAGGCAAGCTGTTAATTTATTGTGGAGACATTGCTACAGCGTTCATTGGCTAATGAACATGGTAATGAGGATCATTCTTAATTGCTTTTCTCTGCGTTAGGTCTCACCCAGTTTGCTGCATGGGTACTTATTGATCTGTGGTCCAAGAAAGCTACTACTGTGAGTTTTGTTAAACCAGGAGTAACTCCACTTTACTGTCTAAAATGGCACTGGGGGTTTTCAAAATTCAGATTTCTGTCCCAGTATGTGCAGTCCTGGCTCCCGTCTGTTGTGCTGTCATTCTTTTAAGCTTATGTAGGGGAGGTCTGTATGGTGAAAAGGGACTATAAGGATATCATCATGAAGTTCCAGAGCTGTCTTTTCTATTAGCCATCTCAGATTGAGCATTGTCATATTAAAGGGAAAATGTTAATATTTTCAACAGGCAACCATGCAAACCGAGGTCGAGTGCATTCCCTACTTTGAGGAGGTAATAAAAGAGCCTGTGAATAGTGTTCCCTAGCTCATTGCCCTTTTCCTGCATTCCCAAGTTAGAGATGTGTTGCTTTTCACCAGAACAATGACAGAGAAATAACTTTGTTGAGCTTCACGTTTCACTTCTGGGGAAAATGACTCAGAGCAGCACTGTATTTACTATCATCTGCCCAGAACAGCCTTGCTTTGTTATGACTCTTTTATTATGGTCAGTCTGACTTTTACAGCAATCCATCCACAAAAGAAAGCTAGACAAGGACATGCAGGTAAAAGCATTTTATCATGAAAAGACATTCGCACAGACTTAGTAGCCGTCCTGCAGACAGGATGCTTTCCAAAATGGCTTTTACAAATGAGCCCTTTAAGTGTCTCTTACCTTCCTGTTGTCCTGCAGACTGGCCATCTGTTCCAGTCTCCATCCAGTCTGCAATGCCTTAGTTCGTTAAAGAATTTCCCATCACACTGAACTTGGATACCCCTGGGTGTCTCCTGTAATAACAACTTTGTTTGAATGACAGCAGAGCTCAGTTAAGTGTATGAAGAAATCAGACATCTTCCTCTTTACTAATACAAACCCTGTGATTCTTTTCTAATGGTCTCTTGTGTCATTTCTGACCTGGTTGATTCTATGATTTAGTGTCAGCACAGTCTCTCTTTCTCTGAGAAGCTTCTCACTTGCTATAAATCATTAATTCCAGAGATGCCAGACAGAAGCTGATTACAATTTGTTATATCCCTATGGGGGTCTGGCCTTTTCTAAGTACTAATTTATGCAGATTAAATAAAACCAACTAAACTTCATTTGTAAAGGACAACACAGGAAATCTCTGATCGCTCAGTTGCAGTGATCTGTTTGATGCTTTGAGGAAGGCATATCTGTTCATCAAGCCATAGTTTCACAAGCAGAGAAGGCACTTTCAGCCCTTTCCATGCTGTTCCTTCCCTTGCTCTGGCCCACTCGCCCATCTCACTTATGGCAGTGCAAATTTGAGGCATCATTCTGATGCAAAGTAAAATACCCTACCCAGCTGCCTTTTACAGCATTGCCATTAATCCGTATCAGTTTGTGCCATAATGAAAGGAACAGCTGTAGCAGTGTAAGTGATGGGGTGGACTGGGGAAGGGGAACGAGGTGGGAAGTTGACAGGAAGTGCTTTACATGGTGTTCTCACTGGGAAGTCCATGAAGCTGCATTGTAAACACAACACAAACCTTTTAACAGGAAGATTTGGCCCTGCATGACTTCAAGGGCATTTGCTTCTGCAGTCATCACTTCTAGGTTGGTTCCATAGTTTTCAACCCTGCTAAATTCATTGTGTGAGTATATGAATATGCATTTTTAGGGTAATAGGAAATCACAAATTGAAATCACCTAACCACTAGTCTATCACCTGAGGAGTGGTAACTTGGTGAGCAGTTATTTGATTGATGTTGATTTTGTTCCCACACCTTTAGTTAGGAGGATACACTACAGGAATTACTTCTCACGATTGGCAAGATGCTGTGCCAAGCACATATTTTTCTGATAAACACAGAACAATACAGATGCTTCTGCTGTTGTCATTCAGTTACTTTTCCTGTATTGTTTTGCCTTGCAGGATTCACATTCCTGCATGGCTGATTTTTATACCACACTTCTACCTATATGAACCAGCTACCATTAGTAGTTTGTGTGAGGAATGGTTGTGTATTTTGTTTTGGTTTTTTTTTTGGGTGACTTGATTTTGGTCTGTCATGTTCATACATTGTTAAGCCCAGCACCAAAGAAGCCAGTGTTTCAGACATTTTAACAATTAACCAGATTTTCTATTATGTCAGCATACAAAGAAGCTGGGCAAAGATTTTGCCTATGATGGATTTTAGGAAGGACTTCTGAAAAATTGTAAGTTTGGCAGGACTGTGCCTTAGGCACAGGCAGCAGCATCTGCTAATTGTTTTCAACCTACAGCTATGATATGCAGTGTAAGGCTTACCTGAGTCTTGCTGGCAGTGTGCATGGCTAACGTAATGTAGTTGGTACAGAATGATTCAACGCACTGTGGTAATGGATGAAAAGCCTATCTTATTTGGGTTACTAATTAAAGTCTTAGGCTGAAGATGTCTGCCCCATATTCTTCTTGCAAGTAATTTTTAGGTCAAATTGCTTAAGAAAATTAGTTTGAAAGAAATGCTTGCAGCCATAGCCACCTTCAGCTATGATTTTAACATTTCATCTGACCGATATCGACAATGTTTTCTGCTTTGAGGGATTCTAAACATTCCTTAAAAGGACTTTTTCCTTAGGGTTTTTTCCCGTTCTGGGGCACAGGACCATTATTGCACAGAATATGGCTTGTTGGAGTTGCTCTTTGAGCTGTAGGATTTTGATTGTGATCAGATTGCAAATTTGCATAGAATGTTCATGAAACTACTGCAGGAATCAGGTGGCCAAGAGAGCCACTGGCATCCTGGCCTGTATCAGGAACAGTGTGGCCAGTAGGACGAGGGAGGTTATTCTGCCCCTGTACTCAACACTGGTCAGGCCACACCTTGAGCACTGTGTCCAGTTCTGGGCTCCTCAATTTGAGAGAGATGTCGAGGTGCTGGAAGGTGTCCAGAGAAGGGCAACAAGGCTGGTGAAGGGCCTGGAACACAAACCCTATGAGGAGAGGCTGAGGGAATTGGGGGTGTTTAGCCTGAAGAAGAGGAGGCTCAGGGGTGACCTCATTGCTGTCTACAACTACCTGAAGGGAGGTTGTAGCCAGGTGGGGGTTGGTCTCTTCTCCCAGACAACCAGCAACAGAACAAGGGGACACAGTCTCAAGTTGTGCCGGGGGAGGTCTAGGCTGGATGTTAGGAGGAAGTTCTTCACAGAGAGAGTGATTGGCATTGGAATGGGCTGCCCAGGGAGGTGGTGGAGTCACCGTCCCTGGAGGTGTTCAAGAAAAGACTGGATGAGGCACTTAATGCTGTGGTCTAGTTGACTGGCTAGGGCTGGGTGCTAGGTTGGACTGGATGATCTTGGAGGTCTCTTCCAACCTGGTTAATTCGATTCTATTCTATTGCAGAACTGTAATGAAGAAAGAGATCTGAAGCTTACAGAAAAGCTTTACAGGTATCAGCCCAGTATATAGCTCAGTACAAAACCAAATCTTATGTTAGGTTGTATTAGCAGAATGGTGAAATAAAACTTCAAGCATTGTGTTTGGCTAAATTCCTAATGAAGGTTTGGTTTTGCAGTTAGAATAATTAAACTCAGGGTCTTTATTCTTAAGTAAAGTAGGTACAAATTTGACATGTTTCACAAGTTACTTTTGGTTACTTGTATGGTTATCACATTGCTCAACCAAATTGGTGATTAGCAGGATCTGTGTTTGCTGTTCTTAGTGACGAATGGTTCAGCTTGCTCTTTCCCTCCCGTTCTGCCTTTTTTGTTGATAGAATACTTTCTCCCTAACCGTGCTGCAGGAATGCCACTGTTCTTATGCAGAATGAGTTTCAGGAATAAAGCAAGCTGTGCCAGGGGTGCAGCGTTCTAGGGAGGGGAAGAAAACCATGACCTTGTTGCCCCTTTTGCCTGTGACAGAACTTGAAGAGTGTGTGTGTGTCTGTGAGAGTATAAAATGATTCCTCTGGTGGAACAAACAATTGTCTGTCTCATCCCTCCAGACCTTTTCTTGACAATTTCCATATCAAGATCCCAATATTTTTCTGTTTTCCTGGTAGCAGCTCTCAGACTCCAGCATCCCAGTTCTGGGTATCAACAATTCAGTGGTTTTGTGTTTCTAGAGGATTTGACCTGCCACTGCCATATGGTCATTTTACTACAGAAAGAATTCCAAACTGATAAGAGATATTAAGAAATAAATATCTGAGCACCTTAGAATCATAGAATCAACCAGCTTGGGAAGAGACCTCCAAGCTCATCCAGTCCAACCTATTACTCAGCCCTATCCAGTCAACCAGACCATGGCACTAAGTGCCTCACCCATTCTTGAACACTTCCAGGGACGGCTACTCCACCAACCTCCCTGGGCAGCCCACTGAACTAAAAGCCCCTAAACCAACGAGGTGATAGCATTCAGGAAGTCACTTTGATTTGATTTGATATATTGGCAACCATTTGCATCATGAGAGCTGAACACATTCTGGGGAGCAGTGCACAAGCACTGTGTCGATTCAGCCGGGCAAGGCACTGTGCTAGGTAGAGGAGCTGAATGGTAGTGTGGGAGGAAAGAACAGTGCAGGCGTCACGCAGGACAAATTGAATGAGCCAGGCTGTGCAATCAGAGTGCCTAAAGGTGATTAAGATTACCTTGAAATCGGATACTTGTGCTCGCTGATCACCTTTTAAAAATATTGATTTATGTTGTGTCTGTTTCAGCAGTGTTAAACAGCTGTCTGAAATGGATCAGTCTAAACATTGGCTGCTCAGCTTTATAGGAATAGCAAAGTCGCTGAGCAGAAACCCAGTTCTAATCTCTGTAGTACTGCCTGAAAAAGAAACAGTCCTACTCAGGTGCTTTAGTGATTATACAAATGAGCAAGATGGTAGTTACCGATAATTACGCTGATTTTGTGGCTTGTTCTGGTGCCATCTCGTGGTTCTTGAATAAAAGTTCTCATGGTGCTGGAAGCTGCTCCACAGCTAAAGCAGATTTTACAGCATTGCGGCAAGCAAACCCGAATGCCAGGTTTTGGAACAGTAAGAGCACTTTAAGCCTCCTGGCTATTGGCCAGATTCCTGCTGTGCTCAACCCTTCCTAGATCTGGTAAAGCCTTTGAGCAAAAGAAATTTCAGAACTCTCACTCTGAGTGATGATAATGTATCAGTCTCTAAGTGCACTGATGTTATAATTACTCCAGGCCATTTTGCTTGTTCCCATACATGTGATCCATGCTCAAGAAAACATTCCTTCTCTTTTCTTCCTTTCTAAACTGTAGAACATTAAGCACAATTATTCCTGCTGGCATCTTAAGAATAGATTTGCTCTGAAAGTGGGTAGGGAGAGTGCAGTCCTTCTGCTTCTACTGTGCCTTGTTTGGGATAGGGGAGGATTTACAGAAAAAAATATAGAAAGCAATTCTGTCCATCTCATTTTCACCTAGTCAGTATAGAGCTTGACTGCCAAGGACTTTCATACCCGCCTGAACATGAGCCAGCAGTGTGCCCAGGTGGCCAAGAGAGCCAATGGCATCCTGGCCTGCATCAGGAATGGTGTGGCCAGCAGGAGCAGGGAGGTCATTCTGCCCCTGTACTCTGCACTGGTTAGACCACACCTTGAGTACTGTGTCCAGTTCTGGGCCCCCCAGTTTAGAAGGGACATTGAGATGCTTGAACGTGTCCAGAGAAGGGCAACGAGGCTGGGGAGAGGCCTCGAGCACAGCCCTACGAGGAGAGGCTGAGGGAGCTGGGATTGTTTAGCCTGGAGAAGAGGAGGCTCAGGGCAGACCTTATTGCTGTCTACAACTACCTGAGGGGTGGTTGTAGCCAGGAGGAGGTTGCTCTCTTCTCTCAGGCAGCCAGCACCAGAACAAGAGGACACAGCCTCAGGCTGTGCCAGGGGAAATTTAGGCTTGAGGTGAGGAGAAAGTTCTTCAGTGAGAGAGTCATTGGCTACTGGAATGGGCTGCCCAGAGAGGTGGTGGAGTCGCCGTCCCTGGAGCTGTTCAAGGCAGGATTGGACGTGGCACTTGGTGCCATGGTCTAGCCTTGAGCTCTGTGGTAACAGCTTGGACTTGATGATCTGTGAGGTCTCTTCCAACCTTGGTGATACTGTGAACTTCAAGTAGTCTTTCTATGTCCTGCGAGAAAGCCTCACTCATCTTACTGTTCTCTAAACCTTGGAAAGAAGAATGTTTATTTTAACTTGTACTCCCAAGTGATGTTGCCAACCAGGTTGTTAATGGAAGTCTGACCTTTATTAGTCTTTATTCCTGTTTTCAGCCCTTAAAAGCTATGGAACTTTCAGTAGCATTAAGATGGTTATCACTTTCCTTCCTGGGAGCATTCAAGGCCAGCTTGGAAGGGGCTTTGAGCAACCTGGTCTAGAGAAAGGTGTCTCTGCCCATGGCAGGGGAATTGGAATTAGATGATCTTTAAGGTCCCATCTAATCCAAACCACTCTATGATCCTTTTGCAGCCTCCTGTTTTGCTGGTGGTGTCCACTGCTTGCTGTTCTGTTTTGCTGTAAGACTTCTATCGCTTTTTACTGCATCCAGAAAATGAATGCATTTTCAGAGAAGTTGTGATGGTTTGGGTGTCCCCCGCC
>WAAF01006999.1:0-23776 GCA_013400475.1 Tricholaema leucomelas
CTCCACTCTCCCTTTCCTCCTCCTGGCTGGGCTCAAACTAGCAGAGTGACCAGAGTTCGTATTTCAGTGATTATGTATACTTGCTCCAAAGTACTTGGATGATACTCTACATGTTAACCAACAGAATGTTGGTCAATATCAATGAAAAATCAGCACAAGCAGAAACCCTGCGCAGAAACCTTGCTCATTTACTCTTCCCATTCTTCCCAGGTGTCATACTGTGAGGTATACTGTAGTGGTATCTGTCAACCTTTTGCTTGGACCTTTGAAGTCAGACATGGCCTATAGCTTGTTATTTGAAAAACAACCTTGCACTACAAACTAAAATAACCAGTTAAGTGCTTGTGTTCTATACTGATGCATTTGTCTGTCCATGTCTGATCTCCCTTCTTGGTCACTCATAGTAAATGCTCTAGGTGGTTTGATTTTGTTGGTGGGTTTTAGTTGCAGTTTTTTCCGGTCAGTAACATGTTTGAAGATTATCTGGAAAGGATGCTACCAAAGATGCTCCTGTGCTATTGCCAGCTGCAAACAGGGTTACAGAAATGTGACCTTTGGAGAACTAATGGTGCTCTTCAAAGCTAAAACGGTCAGTCTGTACCATATGGTTGCTGTTCAGGATCAGTTCTTTAACAGATTTAGCAGAAGAGCTTTTCGTGTCAGAAATCAGCAGAAGTGGTAACAGTAGCACTCATTGTTTAGCAGAAGATTAAGACTTTTTTGAGCAGAGATGGGGACTCCTGATGTCTGCTAAGTAAAATAAGCACAACCCTGTCACTCATCCCAACCCTGCCAGAGAAGACTTGTACTTATTTCAGCATTCTTCTTCTACAAATCCTTTTCAAGTGTACTCAGTATTCAGTAAGAGACTATGCACATCTGCTGTTCCAAGATGCAAGTTTAATTGCTGATGGGATTTTTTCCCACTAGCATTTCAACCCATCTGCATGTTGCGATTACTGAAGCCTAGTTTTGTTTTTGTCTACTTCAACCTTTTCAATTGATATTCATTAATCCCATATATGGCATCTCTAACATGTGGGAAATATGCCTAGAGTAATTACAAAGTATTTCCTCTGCACTTAGTTCTCATATGAGAGCATGGGAAGATAATAAAGGCTGATTGTAGTGTCATCATTCCATTGACGAAATGAATGATGCTGTTCAAATAACAGCTGGCTTGTTACATAAAAGAAATGACAGATCAGAATAATAAAGCAAACTCCCCTTTAAGAGATCATTTTAATTTAAAAGTCTCAAATAATTGCCTGGAATCCTGGAAATACAGAAAATATATTTTAAAAGGCCTTTAAGTTTTCTCTCTGTATGGCTATCTGAATACATGTATATATATATCTTTACACACCCATATATACATGTCTACAAGCACACAGTATTTTTCTTTTTATTATTTTTGCATAATTATGTATGTGTATGCATGTGTGTGTGTGTGTGTGTGTATCTGTCCTGGAGGTCCCGTGTACCTCAGAAATTTCCTTTCCATCTGTGGCTTGAATGGGAGAGGAAAAAGGTGCGAAAAGACCTGTTTCCCCCCCACCCCTGCCCTGCAGGCGTGAAGCGGGGGGGGGGGGGGGGNTTATCACTTCTTAACGACCCTGAAGCTTTCTGAAAAGACCACAGGACAGACCTTTGAATCGCCCTTCTTTTCAAGCCAGCTGTCATGAGTAGCTTACGGCTCAGCCTGATTTGATAGTGGGGAACGCTATATTTAATAGCTAAAGCCTTTTCCGACTCCTGACTTCAAATTAGTCAAGTTTACCTGTGGTAGCCTGTTGTGTAGATATTCTCAACCAACTAAGAAAGAACCTGCTAATTAAATCTAAATTATCTTCTGTATATAGTTTTGGGGGCGGGTTTTTGGGAAAATAAAATAACTCTATTTTTATAAATTCCTGACTCGGCCAAATTAATTCCTGCCTCCATAACAGTATCACAGTGAGACAGCAAGAAAGATCACCAAGAATAGTAGTTTGGAATCTGCAATATCCATCCTCGGAAACAGAATATGATTTAGGGAAAATTCTTTATATTGTTATCTGACCTGAAGTGGGCATTTAGAAATGTGAATTATACATATAATAATTAAATTTAAGGTGCAATGAGAGTTTTACCATATAAGATCAATTTACACTGTAATGTCTTTATAAAAAATCTTGTGAGGCTTTTATTATCTAACATACATATAGGAAAAACAGGAGATGTTTTTCTATTTTATATATTTATTTTAGTATGAGTTATATATATATACACATACACACACATATCACACACATATAAACATCGGGTGTAGATGTATGAAAGTAGAAAAGTAATGATCCATTTAGAAGGGCCCACTGCTGCACAGATAAAATTTGTAGTGCTCAGCTCACACTCTGAGAAGCCAAAGGGCTTGGTTCACTGTGTCATTCTGTCCAAGATTATGTTCCAAGATGGTCTTTGAGACAGTCTAACCCCTAGAATTTTAATCCTTTAATCAGGAAGGGATAACATCTATGGCATTATCAGAACACACAGAATCACGGAATATATTTGGTTGGAAGAGACTTTTGAGATCATCTAGTCTAATCTTTGACTCAGCACACAGGGTCAACACTAAACCACATCCCTAAGCATCAGGTCCACACATTCCCCAGGGATGGTGACTCCACCACTGCCCTGGGCAGACCATTACAATGTTTGATAACCCTTTCAGAGAATAAATATTTCCTAATATCCAGCCTAAACATCCCCTGGCACAGCTTGAAACCATTTCCAAGTCCTGTCACTTGCCGCCAAGGAGAAGATGCTGGCCCTCTCCTTGCTGCAACCTCCCTTCAAGTAGTCATAGAGAGTGATAAAGTCCCTTCAGCCTCCCCTTCTCCAAACCCCAAGTCCCTCAGATGATCCTGGTATGTCAGGTGCTCAGGGCCTTTCACAAGCCTCATCATCCTTCTCTGGACACACTCTAGCACTTCTGTCTTTCTTATAGCGAGAGGCCCATAATCAAACACAAAATTCAAGGTGTGGTCTCACCAGTGCCAATTACAGGGAGACAATCAGCTTCCAGTTCCTGCTGGCCACAATGCATCTAATACATGCCAGGATGCCACTGGCTTTCCTGGCCACCTGGGCACACTGTTGACTTATATTCAGTCAACTATCAACAAATACTCTCTTCAGGTTGCAGCTTTCCAGTCACACATCCCCCAAGTCTTCAGCTTACTGTGAGGTCGTTGTGACCCAAGTGCAAGAGCTGGCACTCAGGCTCATAACACTGGCCTTGGCTCATCAGTCTAACCTGTGCAGATCTCAATGTAAAGCTTCTCTACACTCTAGCAGATTGACACAGCCACACAGCTTGGTACCATTGGCAAACTTAATCTCCTCATGCAAGTCATTAATAAAGATATTAAGGAGGATAGGTCCCAGTACTGAACCCTGGGGAACAGCACTAGTGACAAGACTACCACTCTTTAGGCCCAGCCATGCAGCCAGTTTTCAATCCAACAAAGAATGCACTTATCCAAGTCTTGTGCCTTGAGTTTCTGAAGGAGAATGCTGTGGGAGACAGTGTCAAAGGCTTTACTAGAGTCCAGGTAGATGATATTCACAGCCCTTCCCCCATTCACTATTCAGGTCACCTTATTGTAGGAGACCAGGGTCATCAGGCAGGACGTGCCTCTCATAATGATACGCTGACTGGGCCTGGTCTCCTGACTGTCTAATGTGTGCCATGTAATGGCACTCAGGATGACCTGATTGTTAATTAGAGTTTGAAATAAAGACAAACTAATAATACCAACCAAACTGTGAGGTCTTTCAGGTCTAAGAATTACCTTGAATGATCCAAGAAAAATATCATTCAGAGAAAGGTGTGACATTGTGGTAGTTTGAGGGGATCCCAGGTTCCCTTAAGAAAATTACAGAGATTAAGACCATGGGACAGACCACAAATGACACAAAAGATAAAATTAAAGGTAATGCTAGGATAGAATGAAACCTTGGGATGAAGCCTTTGAGAACAGGCTTCCACAACAGCATCATCTACAAACCTAAAACAGACACAGGCATCTTGGAAAAAAATGTCATGTACTCTCAGTTTACATTTTTAAGCTGAAACAACTGACATAAACTGGGGTGTTGGGATCCCCAAATAAGATGGACCCTAATAAGGGAAATACAGAATAATCCTGGGTTCTAGTCCAGACTCCCATTTCAAGCAGTGTCTGCTAGGATAAACTCCAAATGTGGAGACCACACAAGCTCTCTGGGCAACAATTTGCATGGCTTGACTGTTCTAATAACAAAACCAAAAGTCATATTTTGTATTTATGTATTATTGTTTGCCAGTGGGGTAGCATAAGCTAAAATCAATGCTCAGGGGTTTAATGAAGATACTCAAGCAGAATATAAAATCCTGTTAGAGGTTAATAAAGTAGTTTATATTGAACATATACACAGTCTTTATGAAAGGCTAGCTTCAGGAAATGGTGAAACAAAACTGTAACTTGATTCAATTAGAGTTTTATTATTATTCACAAATGAAGAAATAGGGATCTGTATTGCCATAGCAACAAAATACCGTATGCTATTTCTATATACATTTGCAAATGTAATGATCTCGCATGAAATTAAGACCAGAGCCCAGAATCACAAAGAACATTAAAGTACTGCATTTCTGATAGGAAACCCATCATTTTCTGACCAATTTGCTTTGTTTCTAAATTAAAGGATATATTCAATACTGAAGTAGATTTTTAAGGAGTACCCTCTCTCTCTCCAGAACTGAAAACTATCTCAGAGTTCAATTTTTTCTCTAAGAACCACACACTTAGCTTTGTAGAAATAATATTTCATTTGATTACTCAGGACATAACTCTTTTTAAAAAGATATGACTGTGTAGAGAGAGGTGTAAGTTAAACTGCACACTTGAATGGACAATGCCTCTTGAAAACATAGCTGCTGAAGAGATTGTTACTCCCAGATTCAGTGAATAAATTTAGTGAAAAACCTTTACTGAAAGTCACTATATAGAGCACAGAGATCTCTATGTGCATTTTAAACTGGATTTGGCTATCCTAAGTTGCTATACTCTGTACATGCTGTACACTCTCTAAAATGAACACCTCTTCTTACCAAACTAAGCCAAACTTCAAGCTTAAGGTAGTAAGATTGGAGCCAAAATCAGAGTGGAAGCAGTCTGCAATCTTTTAACATTTGCATTTAACATTTCAATATCCCATTTGAACTGAGACACCAATGAAAGTAACTCAAAATGTCTTTCTATTAGCAGTAGACCTCTTACAGCTCTCATGAACGTATCAAAGCAAGGAGACTGAATCAGAACCTCTTCTATTACTTATTTTTCAAAAAATTCTGCTGCTTGTGTTAGAAATCACATCAGACTTTAAGATTTACGACTTTTAGGAAGAGATAAAAGGAAGTAATTTAAATTCAAAATTCTGCACCTGACCTACTCTTTTTAATGTGACTGAAAGTTTTCCAGACTTGAGTGGCATAATGTGTGCAAAGGCACTGTGCCAACTTTTTTCTGAGTGAATTTTCCCACATGGCTGGGGCTCTAACCTGATGCGATTTTTTGACTTTCAGGATGGAACACTTGTTCTTTTCTCTACTAATTTGACAAAGGTAGAAAATTTTTATTAGATATTGAATGTCATATTAAAAACTCAGAATTGAGTTCTGCTAGTGAATGATTATATCAACACCAACAGAATGAAAGAGCTAGATGTGACACATTTACTTATTTATTGACAGATTTTTAAGTCTTCCTTTCTGCAAATAGAGACTAAATCTTCTGTGCAACAGCTGAATCCTATAGCACTCATTGCAAGACTGGTCATGCTCTGATCTTGAAATCTCTGAGTTTGTTACCAGCAGCTATAAGGTTGTTCTTTTATCAAAATGCTAAACCATTTGAGCCACTAAGGGAAGAAAGAAATTCTATTCAGAGAATCTCAGAATCTGTTTTGTCTTCTGAGAAAATAAGATTTGAATGTGGTAAGACAAAAAAGGTGAATGAGAAAAGTGTAACTTCAGAAATGAATACAGCACTACCAAACCATATTTTTAACACAGATTTATCTAGAACGAAACCTAGTCAGCCTAACTTGCAAAGATGTGTCAATATACTGTTTCTAGCAAAACAGGCTCACAGAACAAGAGCCAAACTTTCTTATTAAGTTAATGAAGACAGGAAGACAAACTGAAAGGACTCCAAAGGGACATCCCGTAACTAAATTTTAGCCCCTAAGCTAGACAGACAGAGGTTAAGTTATGGCAGCTTCACAGTTATGTGCATGTAGTCTGTGTGGTGTTGGAAGTAAAGATGAAGGAGCTGCAGTAAAAGAGTAGGCTTTAATCTTTAAAAAATGAAATGCGCAGTTTGGGAAAATGCGAAAAGAAATTTCAGGATATTTTTGTCAATATAATTTCTCATCGACTAAGTCTGTTTTCCATCCTCAGAGAAAGCATATTATATTATATTATATTAGGTTTTTAACTGGTTTTAAATTGGTTACAATCAAGCCTGATTTTTTTTTTTGTTCAGCCTTGCTCTCAACCTGAAGTGTAAATGCTAGATGATTTCCCCAACAAAAACAAACAAGCAAAGCAAACAAATCACAACCCCCCAAACAACAGCAGCAAAACAACAATAACAAAAACAAGCAAGCATACAAACAAAAAGGAATGTAAATGCCAAACTAAGTTTGCCTGTGTGTAATTCAGAAGGATGGATGCAAATAGTGGAGTTCGACCACTAAGCCTTTATTAGGATCCAAAGAGCATAGTAACAACTATGCTGTTTGGATCCTAACAACAACTGCACAGTTCACAACTACTTCATATTACCACTGAGTAAGAACCAGTAGAACAGTGTATACAAAAATCCCATTCTAATGCACGTCACATCAGAATCTGTCCAGCTAATGATAATGCTACATCAACCTACATTCCTTTGAAAAGGTCTTAATTTGTGAAGAAGGAAGAGTGGGTCTACAGATCCCTCCTACATGGAGAGTGAATATATGAAAGCTGTGCAGATACCCATTTCTGTTTCCAACCTGGGCTAAGTGCAGAAGGTGTTAGCTGAATGCTGAACAACATTATGTTGTCTCTGAATTAAGTTCGTACATTCATATGGGAAGTTACATGAAGGCATAATGGAGGTTGCAAATAAAAATAATGCATTGGTCTGTTGATGTAGACCTCAAGAAAGGAACAGAATAAAATTAGAATAGAACAGAATCAGTTGGAAGTGACCTACAACAATCATCTAGTCCAATTGTCTGACCAATTCAAGGCTGTCCAAAAGCTAAAGCATGTTATTAAGGGCATTGTCCCACTGACAGGCTTGACCCCCCTCTCTCGAAAACCTGTTGTGGTGTTTGAGCACCAGACTCTCTGCAAGGAAAGAGTTCCTAACATCAAGCCTGAACATTCCCTGATGCAGCGGTGAACCGGTCCCATGGTTAATGTCATGGCTTATTGCATTTGCAGTTTCAAAGGTGGAATATATTCTGCTAAACTTTGTCTAGGTAGGGTTTTTTTTGCATAGATCTGTTTGAGCTTCCTACATGTCTGCATGCCTACTCTTCATACACGTGCATACAGAAACACCTACTGGGTACCAAGTATATACTTAGATCTTTCAGTGGATTCTGCAATTTTAACATGTGTGGGCTACATGAAAACAAAGAGTTTAAACAGAATACTAACCTAAATAGAAAATCAAGAATTACACAGAGAGAGCTCTAGAGTTAGCAGACTTGCCGTAGCAGCTCCTTTCTTTTTACTAATTTTAAAATTAGAGGAAAAAAAGGGGTCAGATGACAATTTGAAATAAGATGTTCTTCCAAGTAAATAATGAGCAAGTCTGTTGGGCAGTGCTGGACAATGATTCTTTTTTTCCTCCAATTGCTTTTTTTAGCATTTGAAATTTGCCAGCAAAAGTAGCACTTTGAGGAATTTCACACAAAGAGCAATAGAAATTAAAAAAATGAGAATGTAATTAAGGGGTGCATAAATATCAAGTAGAAAGAGGGAAAGAGCCACAATTATCATATTTTCCTTCACCCACTGATTATGTCATCAAATATAATTTCTGTTTACTTTCTTCTGTTCTGTGAAACATTAGAAAATGGAGCTTCTTGCTTCTGTCTAATATATTTCACATATGAAACATTACTGTGATGTTTCTATTGTGCTCCAGACTGCTCTGGAAGAAGCTGATTTATTTTTTAATAATAATATTATTATTGTATTACAATACAATAATAATTTGGGTTTTTTTTCTGATACATAATTAGATTTTAAAGGTCGTTGATCCCTTTACCCAATTATTTGAATAATTCAAAAAGCAGACATACTTACTATATGTTTGGGTCATTTAGGTAGAGAAATCCAAAAACATATTTTAAACAACTTTCCATCTCTATTTCCATTTAAGAGAGTTGAAGGTCTCTAGTATGAAACAATGACTAGAGAACCCCAATGTATGCCAAGTCTTGTGGATCTTACAACTTACATTCAAAGTCAATTAAAAAAAAAAATTACTTTGTTCAAACTGCTCCCTAAAAATAAGATCTAAACGTTGCCTTTAAAGTTTAGATACTCAGAAAGTCTTACAGAGCCTTACCAATTGAAATCCAAAAGGATAAATGGTTTCTAAGCAGAAGTAAATGCATCAGTATCTTACATACCTTCTGTAGAAGTATCTTGGATTACTTGTCCAGGTCTAAAATAAATCATGGAAACAAAAGATCTCTGCAATGTAACTGTGCTGCAGATGTACTCAGAGAATCACAGAATCAACCAGACTGGAGGAGACTTCCAAGATCATCCAGTCCAACCTATCACCCAGCCCTGTCCAATCAACCAGACATGGCACTAAGTGCCTCAATTAGTCCTTTCTTCAACACCTCCAGAGACAGCAATTCCACCACCTCCCCGGGCAGCCCATTCCAATGCCAATCACTCTCTCGGGCAAGAACTTCCTCCAAACATCCAGCCTACACCTCCCCTGGCACAACTTGAGACTGTGTCCCCTTGTTCTGTTGCTGTTTGCCTGCCTGGCAGAAGAGAGCAACCCCACCTGACTACAGCCTCCCTCCAGGTAGTTGCAGACATCAATGAGGTCACCCCTGAGTTTCCTCTTCTGCAGGCTGCACACCCCCAGCTCTCTCAGCCTCTCCTCACAGGGCTGTGCTCCAGGCTTCTCACCAGCCTTGTTGCCCTTCTCTGGACAGGTTCCAGTATCAAAACATCTCTCTCGAATTGAGGGGCCCAAAATTGGACACAGGACTCAAGGTGTGGCCTGATCAGTGCTGAGTACAGGGGCAGAATAACCTCCCTTGTCCTGCTGACCACACTGCTCCTGATGCAGACCAGGATGCCATTGGCTCTCCTGACCACCTGGGCACATTGCTGGCTCATCTTCAACTACTATCTACCAGTACCCCCAGGTCCCTCGCTGCCTGGCTGCTCTCAGCCACCCTGCCTCCAGCCTGTAGCGCTGCCTGGGTTTGTTGTGGCCAAAGTGAACCCTGCACTTGGCCTTGCTCATTCTCATCCCGTTGGCCTCTGCCCATCCATCCAGCCTGTCAACGTCTCTCTGCAGGGCTCTCCTGCCCTCCATCACATCCACATCTGCTCCTAGCTTGGTGTCATCTGCAAACTTAGTGATGCTGGACTCAATATGGACTGGGTATGGGTATATATTGGGTGTTTTGAAAGGTTTTGCTTGTCTTTTCCTTTTTTGTTCTTGTGTTTGTCTTTGGGTTTGTTTAGTTTGTTTTGATTTTGTTTATGTAGTTACTGTTCATTTAAAAAAAAAAAAAAGCTTGATTTTAAAGTGGCAAAGCACTTTTTTTTTTTTTTAACTCTATATAAGATCTTAAAAGAAACTACACTTCTGTATCCCTGGAATACTTGTTATGTTATTCTGAAGATTGCCCAGTAATCTTAGGCCCTTTAAGCCTTGTGGCAGCCTCCTATGACTGTCAGTTTGCTGCACAAGCTTTCCTGAACGTCATAGTCATTGTTCTGACAGCTGCTTTCCTCATTTTCCGTGAGTTCTCAGTCCTATCATCTCATCACAGCAAAATCTACCACTGGCTGGTGTATCCTCCCAAGCAGATTCAGCAGAGCACCTCTGTCAGTCTCTTCAGCACCCCTGTTAGCTAGCACTTATCTCTCCTCCCAACAACAGATAAATCAGAAAGAATAGAATTGCAAGGCACTATTCAAAACTCTTACTTTTGTGACCCAAACACATCTGAAGTTGCCTTTATTTTTATGCAACAGAATCTGACATGGAGTATCAAATTTTCTGATTGAATTATTTTATTTGCGTGTTATGTGTAATGTTAATTTTGGAGACATAGTTCAACTTCATGAAAAATTACAGTTGATGCAGTAATTCCTGGAAGTGAAATTCTGCATCATGGGATGTTAATGAGGTGAGTAGAATGATACCTTGCAGCCTTAGAAGTCAGTTACTTGGAGGACATGGAGAAATTTAGTTAATCCTTCTGACCTTCCTTCCAGCAGTATTCAAGACCAAATTCAAGTGAAATAAAAAAAAAAAAAATCCTTTCTTTTGTTTAATATCAGCACTGGTTTATTCTTGCCAAAGCCTAAATATAAGCTAGCAATTGTTTATGAAAAATATTGAGTTTGTCTTGCATGTTCACGGTGCAAATGTAGGAAGTCAGAAACATGAAAGAAAGACTCTCAAATGTTTTGATACAGTCCTGTAGTCCCAACTAATTTATATATTTAAAGGAAGCAAAAGCTAAAGAAATGCAGTTCTCCTACTGGTGTTTTCCAATGTGACACATTCCTAGTCAAGCTAGGTGGCTACAGCACTGTGGTCATATAGACTCCACTACAAGACACCAACTTACTATACTTCCAGTTTGCATCTGCTTTTTCTTGTTTCAATATTTGCATTTAACTCATGCTCTTATTTTTCAGACAGAACTTTGCAGATGTACCTTTGATCGAAGTACAAAGGCCATTCTCATTTTAATTTCCCCTTTCTTGTGTGCTTTCATTATATTTCCTTTTTTTCTCCTCTCAGCAAAGAAGCTTAACTCACAGTAGATTATCCCCATGCTAAATTTATGGGCTTTGGTCTTAGCTTTTGTGAAAGTGAAATTTTATCTCAAGTGCAGCATCCCTCTACCAACATAATGAGACGTGTGCTGCTTTAATGGTCTGTTGATACTGGAAAAAGTGAGGACAGTGACCTCCATATTAATTAGTTAACCCAGAGAAGCTGCTAAGATGGAAAGTGTGGAACTTAACAGGCTTACATATCCTACCCATAATTTACATTAATTATCGGCTCCAATAAGTGTTACTGTGCATACTAGTAGGCTTCTAACTCTTCCTATTTTTTGGAGCAGGCTTATATTTCCTCTCATCTTTATTTATTTTTAAATTCAGGTGAACTAGAGCCTTAGAAATGGATCTGTGGATGGAGTACATGGTGCTGAGTGATTCACTATGCTATTTTCTTCTTCCTCAGGATATTCCTCTTTTATTTTTTTTGTAATACAGAGTTAAGCCATTATCCACGTCATTACAATAAAAAACATTCTCATAAATATGCAAATTAGATCATTTCAATATGCAAATTGTGCCTTTTCAGATACCTCAGCAGTGTATCTACCTGAAGTATGACAATAAAATTGCAGCACACTTGTAAATAATTGTAAACAAGTACAGTTGTGAGATTCTCCGCTTTAAGCCCCTGTCCCTGCAATGAAAATGCCCAGAGTCTAAATGCTATTCTTAGCCAAGTCACTGGTTCTTTATACCCTTTCAGAAGTGATTATTTTGCTCCAAGAATATATTATCTTTGAGTTATTATTTGATATGTTATTTGGCAGTGAAGCTAACAGTAAGACTGTGTGGCAAGACTAATGCTGTCAGCCTGAAAGCATAGTCACGTATCCAGTACTGCACAGATATGGAGTTGAAACTGTACAAGCTTCCATTGCAACAGAACCTGTTAATCTTTCACATGTCACCTGCATTGATTAAGGATCTTGGGAGCAGGTGTCTGCAAATGCAGAAAATGCAGCAAAAAATAAAAACCTGACTGATGTGTCCATTACAGAGTGGTCAAAGACAAGAAAGTTAGTTTAAAAGCTTGTTTATGTATGATTTTAAGGATCGGATTTTTTTTTTTTGGTGGAAGTTGCCCAAAAGGTCTCTTTTGACTCCCTAATTCCTCAGAAATCAATTTAGACACCTTGGGTCCTTTCTCTGCCACCTACATTTAAGAAATAAAATTTAGGCTGGAAAAATACAGAAGAACTTCACTTTATTAAAATATGTGAAAACTTTTTTTCTGCTCTCTTTTTCCATTTTTAGAAATGTGTTGGCATCAAGATTATATTTTGCCTCCTCTCCAAAAAAGATTTTCTGCCCATAGCCTTGCAGAGGACCCTTCAGTGAAAACAATCCCTAGGAACTTTGATTCTAAATCAGAGAACTCTGTGGATGACTTGCAATAAATATTGAGCAGATCAAAGGAGGATTAGAGGCTGGCTGTGACGAACACAAGCACGAATGACAAAAGAAAAGGCAGCAGTGTTAGCTTAGCTATGTTCCCACTATGAAAATAACAAAGGGAAAAAAATCTTCACCTTATTTAAATTACTTGGATTCATGGCCTAAGCAAAGAGCTCCTCACAGTCCTGTGTTACTATTGTTCTGTTGTCCTATACACCAGACAGGAAAAGACTCCTGCAGAGTCTTCCATGCTCATGAATTAATAGATTATATGTCCTAAATTCAAAGAACAGGCTGCAGGAATTTTAAATATGTTGTCAAATATATTAACAGCTTAAGATTTAGAAAAATATAGATGTAAAACAAAGTAGAAAACTAGACCTTTTCTGTAATTATTATTTCTCTCCTTGACTTTACCTCTTTCTTCCTCATACAGTTGGGTTTGTTCCAGCTTCTCTAAGGCACATTTTACCAAAGTGAAATAATAAACAGCAATTTTGTTCTTTAGATAAATGGACACTAACTTGCATTTTCCTTTCTTTTCTTGTTTGCAGAATTAGATAAATCTCTATTTTAAGGTCATCTTTATCTTTTCATTTATAGTTTCATAGCTGTGTTCTTCAGGTCTTTATTCAGGGTAAAAGGAGTTTCAGTTTAGACCCAAGTATTATGAAATACACTGCTATGCATTGCTATTATATTTATTTTACATCGTATCTCATCCTCTGACTTATGAGTTCATGTTGATAGTCTCCTACTGTGTGTTGCTGTCGTGGTTCAGGCCCAGACAACAACCTAACCCCACACAGCTGTTGTGGAGGCAGGAGGTTAATGTGGCTGAGTCTGGAATTATAAAAAATAGAATTATATTACTTTCCTGAAAACCCTACTCCCAAACTAGATACAAAACTGGTTTAGGGTTTTTTTACAGATTCTAATTCAGTCAGGAATTCTTCAAAGTATGTTATGGACAAATTTAGATATTTAGGAAGTCAGGAAATGGAAAAGGCTAAGCTATAAACACAGCTTTACCCCACTATCAATCAAACTGAGCAGAGAGTTAAGGGAACAGCAGGCTTTACTCACAGAGGTGAGATAGGTATCCAGCAGTGATCCCTTGCCAGATTTCTCTGTGGCTCAACTGATTCTGATGCTGAAAACAATATCCAATAGTCTGAATCCACACAGCAGAAGCCCAAGGCCAGTGGCAAAGCTGCCAAACTCAGAACTGTCTTGAGACATGGCTGCCACAAGACAGGGATTTGTGGAAGTGATGGCTGCCTCAGCAGTGACAGGGGAGAGTCAAATTGCTGGGTTCTCCTCAGTCCAGAATGGCATCCAGGAAGTTGGCTTGGACCAGTGACATGGTCCAAGAGTAGCAGGGTCTGGCTGCTGCCAGCAGCTCTCTCAAATGGCCCCCAGTACTTGCCAAGCTTTCAAGTTTGTACAGAATGATGCAAAAGTGGGGAGAACCATCCAAAGGCAGGGATGGTGTAAAACTGAGAGCCATGTAAAAAGGTAGGAGCCATCCAAAAACAGGGAGAGTCCAAAACAGGAATTCTGTCATGGCAGGAACCTGTCCTGTTGGGAACTCTTTCAAAGCAGGAACACTTTCAAGGTTGGAACCCCTCACCTTCTCCCTTGCTCCATTTATCCTTTTCTAGACAAAGTGTCCATTTGTCATTTTATACTGGGCACAAAAACCAGCCAGCTACTGGCCTGACTCCAGTGTGGGCTCCCACACAGGTCAGCACACATGCAGAAAGGCACTTCCTTCTCCTCCCCATTCATACCTTCAGGGGAGGGGAAAAGAAAGGAATCTGGAGTACTCTTCAACAACAGCCCACCTTTGTCCCCTTCCTTGGCGTGATGGAAAGGAGAGTAAGGAGAAAAAAGCAAGCCTCCATGGGCTGAGATAAGAACACTTTACTAGAACAGCACCAAGAGGTAAATACCATCAGGAAGAACAATAATACCAAGGAAAAAGTATATAAAGTGAGTGATACAAAAGCCAGCACTGATGGTTACAATACAGCCCAGTCTATCTGCCTGATCCTGCTCTGCAGCCATATCACAGTCATCTGCTCAAAGTATCGGCATGGCCCCTGGACAGCCCTTTCCTTACATAGGAGACATTACATCAGCATGGTATTGAATACTCTGCTGGCTGGCTCAGCTGCCTGTCTTGGCTGTGAAACTGAAAAGAAAAACAACAAACAAACAAAAAAATCCCTATCCTAGCCGAACTCAGGACAATCACCAAATTCCATACCAATATATCATGCTTGTAGGCAATTTAGGACTACTGGCTAGGCTAAACGTAAAACAGTCTCAGCAACTGAGGCTTCCACATGACCAGATTTCCTTTCTGTGGAAGAAGGAGCACTGGGAAGAATAGACTAGGAGGAGGAAAAGGGAGGAGCTGTGATCAAGACTGTGCTGGTTTGAGGCTAATTGGAATATTTTAATGAGAAAAATTAGATTATAGGCTGTGAAAAGGAAACAGTGGTGATGTCTACTTCACTCATAGGTTTGCTAAGATGTATAAAAAACAGAACACAAACAGGTAAGAGAGAGAGTGTGTGTCTTTGTTGGAGTCTGTGTTTCTCCCTGGGGTGCTTCTGTGTAACTAATCCTTCTGTTTCTAACCCACCCCTTGCCAATCCTCCAAACTCACCTTGCACGTAAGGCAAACTCTGGGATAAGGTAGAGGGGTGGAAAGGAAGTGGAAAGGTGGTTGGGAGCCCCTCCTGGGGAGTCTAATTTCTGGGAGGGGTATTGTGTTTCTGTATTACTTTTAACTTGTATATTTCTGTCTATAGCTGTATATATTTGTAAAATGTTGCAAATATCTACTTGTAAATTGTGCTAAGCTGTCAATATAAAGCTTCATTCCTTAAGTTCCAGTCAGCTGAGTCTAGTCTGGGTGATTTCATAAGAGTGGGGTGGTGGGTAACTTCCAAACCGTCACAAAGACACACTTGCAAACATAGAAGTTCCCCCAGGCTGCCTAATGTGACAAATTTGTTGCCAGTCCTAAGGTAAGGCATGCAATACCTGACAGAGCATCCATCTGTGGAATTACACACTACTTCCTACACTGACTTCTATTCGACCATCCAAAACTCTGTTACCAAGACAATCTTTACATCTCTCCTCCTTAGCAAAATGGGAAGCTGAAACACAACGCAGTTAAGCAATTCCTAATCGCTGAACCACTTATCTTTACTGCCAAGATGAAAGATTGTAGAATAGAGAAATAACTGAGACTGGAAAGTAATGATGAAGTGATGAGTTCACATAAATTTATCATCATTTTCTCTCTGACTTTAACAACCGAGCAGTCAGATATTTCAGCTCAAATTTTAATTGACCAACTTCTGCATTGCATTGTGATGGAGCTTCATTCCTCTTATAAAGGCTGAGAGATCATCTACAAAATATGTTCTTTCCTGATTATATCAAAGAAAGAGGAAACTAGGAACTCAGAAACAGAGAAGTGCCTAACTTGAAATATCTTGAATTATGCCAAGAAATTTTGCTGAAGCTCAACAGAGCCTTAATTTCTGTACACAGGCCTTGCAACTCATAAAATGCAATTGCTATGAAATGGAAACACTGCCTGACATCAGTAAAACTCTTTAGGTGGGTAAGACTGTCAAATGCGGTTACACTTGATTCTGTCACAATAAGAACTTAAAACCAGCCAAACTGAGTAATACCAGAGATCCATCCAACTTAACAGCCTGCCTTTTAAAACAACTTGTAACTGACCCCTGGTGAAATGGGCACACATAGAGTAAATGTTCCCCTGATATCTCTGTAGCTGTTCACTCTAGTCCTGCTTTGATTTTGACTAAGTCAGCTTATGCCAAGGCCTGATGCATGCCAGGAGCAGCATGATTAGGTCAAAGCTAGAGCACCACATAGACAGGACATAATCTCTGATCTGGCAGTTTCCCCAGAATCCACTAACTGCTGGAAATGGTGCAAACCTCCAAGGTGGAGGGTATATAACATCAGCTTATCCAAAATGCTTTTGAAGCAGAGCCAACAGCAGCTGGACTGCTGAGGCTTTCCTGCTTTCTGGTGTGACACAGGGAACATCTGCACTATGATGGAGGAGGAAGGATGAGGTCTCTCACTGCTGGCTAGGTAACTAATTCTTTCCTTGGCTAATAGATGCATGATATTAATTTATTTGCTATAAATTGTGAAATCTTGTTACTTGAATGGCGCGTAAGTGAATTAAGATGTGTTGTGGGTTTCTCCAAACTCCCTTCCTCTCCTGCCCCTTCCCATCTACGGAGGTTTAAATGGGGGAAGACAAAGGCATGAAATGACTTTCCCCTCCCTCTGCAGGTTTGAACACTGAGAGGTAAAAGGCCTTTTCCTGATGCATGTAGCAGTAGCTGAAGTCCTGCACATGTACTCATGCATTGGAATCTGGAATTGACTGGGCTCTTTGTGCCCAATGTATATTGGCACTGGACGCATTGTCTAGGAAAGACTTTAAATAGAGTGACCAGAAAGAGTGCACAGGTCCACACAGTTCCATTCAGATCCATTTGGAGGAATTTGTCTGCTGCACCTGGACCCGTCTTCTCCTTGGACCTGTGTACCCTGGCTTCCTGCTCCCTACCCCTGAGCTGGAACGACCCTACCTCTGCTATAAGTTGCTTCTGTTCTCAAGATTTCTGCTGCGTGGTTCCACAATTGGACTGTAACTTGTGGTTCCCAAAGGCTGCCACAAAGGAGATCCAGAGACCGCCTCCAAATTCTTACTTGGCCCTTGTGAGTAAAATCTGGTGCTCTCTCAGCTTTCCCCTAGGGCTCTGGTTCACCTCGAATTTTTGAAGTGGGGTAAAGCTATTTTGTGTCTTAGTCTTTTCCATTTTCTGACTTTCCTGAATTATCGAAATTGCCCATAAGCATCCCTGTGAAAATTCCCAAGCAAATTAAACCTGTAAATAAAATTCAAATAGTTTTGTATATAGTGTTGGGGCAGGGCTTTTTAGGAGTAAAACAACCCAACTATATTTTTATAATACCCTCCTTGCCAAATTATTTAAAATCAACTCACAGGATGGACTACTCTGGGCACTAGGAGATTGGGTTGCTGGTTGTCTTCTTTGTGTGTCATATTTCTTAATGAAGTCATGAAAAAAAGTACATTGTCGTGTACTTGAGAGATTCAAAGGCACCCTGACATACTTTCCATTTAGCTCTAAGACTGCACTTCCTACACCAGAGGCCAAACCCATTTTGGTCTCCACAATATCCTATGACCATGAATTACACAGTTTAACTAATTATACTGTGGAAATACTCTCTCTGGAGAGAAAGCAATAGTTTAAGTGAATTGTAAGGCAGCTTACTCAGTCAGACATGCCGTGGATTATGTTGCAATGCCAGGGCCATGGTAAATGCCCTAGACAGTGATAGCAAGAGTGAAGGATATACCTCAGCAGCAATCTAGGTCCATTTGCATGCTATTGGTAGCTTATTAAGGTGTGATTGGAACCACCAGTAGGACCTATGCTACAACAAGGAAGTGGTATCTCAGGAAGAGGTCTCAGCCCATAGCTGTGATTATATCATTAGAACTGACAGTGACTTCAAGCATACTGCCCATCAAATTATTCCACTAGGCAGGTCAAGAAAATGATCTGAGGATACCTTCAGTTTTTCCAACAGAAGCACTACCTGGTAGAGTAGCAGCAAATGCTACCTATTTTCTTTATTACAGGTTTGAAATAAATTATTACAGCTTGAAGTAGAGGCATTTCCTAGTAGATAGTCCAGAGAATAAAAAATGTTAGAGAATTTTGACTTATTTGTATGCTGGCATCGATCTAAGAGATTTATAAAGGAACAAAATATATTCTGATCTCTTTACAGCCCTTCATACAGTAAGAGTGGCAATCTTAGAACATAAAGGTATTAGGAGCCCATCAAATAGAGAAAAACACTTTTAAAGAATGCAAGTCAGAAAGTAAATGTTTCTTCACCTCATCTTTCAAGTCTTACTACAATTAGATAGCTACATGACTCATATATTCACAATTTTAAGTTTTGTCCTGTGACATTGTTGTAACATGCATTAAAAAGTTTAGATGCTCTTGCTGTAGGGGAAAAACAAAAGTCATATGAAAACACAACTGCAACTCTGTAAAGGGCAGGTAAACAAATTTGTGATTACCAATTGAATTAGGATCACATGTTTATCTTTCTCACTACTGGCACCTGATACTTGCTATTTTGTCAGAGAACCATAATTATAGTTAGTCAGTCAGGCTTATTGGTATGACAAATTTTGCAAGTTGACTCTGTACACATTCGTGTGAATAATCAGGCTTTTAAAATCTCAAGATTTCTGTGTAATGCTGCATGAGGTGGCTGATTTAATCTAACAGCTTCCTATTGACAGGTGGGCTATTCCACAAAGAAGGGGTTGAGGAGACCAGAGGAAGTCCAGCTCTTACTTCTGCTCCTGTCTGTCCTCTCAGACCTACTGCCAAACACAGATAACCACTTTTACCTCTGTGGCTATGTCATATTGCACTACTGTGATCACAAGGACAGCATCTGCCACAAAGCTTTACAGTTGCAACCCAGACACTTTGGATATAGGCAAAAAGGAAAACAAGAGGGGAAAGGTAAGCAACAGATAACACTGACAAATAAGCTCCCCCCCCCCCCGCATTTTAGTTTAGGCTTTTATACTTTGGTTCCAAGTTATTAGTGGATTTCCTTTCTGCCAAAATGTCCAGTTGTCTGCTCTTAAGTCTCCAATTCTATGTAGATCTGAGACTGTTTGGAGTTTGTTTAATCATTTGTAACTCCTTAATTGTTTGTAAAGAGACAGGAGGCCATAGCAATATAAAAAGGATATATTCAAAGGCACAGAAAGAGCAAACAACCTATTCAAGACAGTAAGGTGTTACTGAGTGACTCACTGCTAACTAGCAGAGATTTACAATGAGTTTGACACTTCATTTTAATTGATGCTTAACTCAGTAACAATAAAATATTCAATTCTTATCTACTGCAATCTCAGCCATTCATTAGGTGCAAAATAATCCATGAAGATTAAGCCCCCCTCATATTGCTGCCAAAATTTAAAACACAAGCGCAACAAGCTGTCATACACTTGTGGCAAGGTTCACAGCATCCCAGGATATTAGGGGTTGGAAGAGACTCAAGGAGATCATCGAGTCCAACCCCCCTGCCAGAGCAGGACCACACAATCTAGCACAGATCACAGAGGAATGCGTCCAGACAAGTCCTGAAAGTCTCCAGGGAAGGAGAAGGTTGTGCAACTCATTCAAACAAAAAAAAACCCATACTGACTTCAAAAAGCCACAGCCATGTCTCATGTACATGAGCTGATCTTAGCAACCAGATGTCCTGACACAAAATGTGTATCTCTCTCTGTGGGCAAGGTTCTTTTACAAATCAACAAAACACCTGCAAGATGTTGAGCCAGCTATTAATCACCCCATATCCCTAAAATAATCTGACTTCATGTCACCTTTTTCCTTTTGTCCAGGAAAAGAAAAGTGCATTTCATGTCTCAGCAGGAAGTATAAGATAGAGTTACTCAGAGATGTGTAAATATTACTTCATTTCCTTCTGTTTAGAGTCATTCAAAAGTATTGCCAATTCTGCCAGTACCTAATACAAAATATTAGATTTGCAGTCACATTGTTAAAAAAAAAAAAGTTTTTTCTTTCACCATTTGTTGTGTCTTCTTTTACACCAATACTCAAAGTTTAAATCACTTTAGTAATCTAACTGCTGCGATCATCAGAAAAAAAGGGAAAGATATTCCCAGTGCATCCCGTGACAATTCTTGTCACTGCAAAACCTGAGGAATCTCTATCTATACATGTACATCACTGAATATACCCAATATAATGTACAGCCAAATACAAGAGCCAATGAAGAAAAAAATCCAGACTAGGGCAAGTAAACACAGAGAACCAAGGTTCAGTGCAGAAGTAGAAGTTGTTTGCATTCTTGATTTCTTATGTCCCTAAAGAAAAGCTATTTAACAAAGTAACCATAATGAGTAGCTGCAAAACTCCTATCTCCTATCACTAATAACATGTTTTTACTGTTTTTTGAAAGAAAACAGCATCAGAGCAGGGCATTCCAATTTAGAATCATTTTTTTGTCATCATATTCTGATACACTAAAGGCAATATTTTCTATTTAGTTTATTTTCATTAGTTGTTTATTACTAAGGTGGCATCACCAATTTTGTTACTAAGTGAAATGAAACACAGGAAAATGTTGATTCATTTGCAGCATTATTTTCCTCCATTATTTTCCTTTAGAGGAAAATAATGTAAGGTGCAGGTATTAAAAATGTCTGTAATAATATTCTTTTAATTCTGACAAAAAATGAGCTGAAGAAGCCTAAATCTTGGGTTTGTAGAGAATTTTAAATGATCCTCAATTACATTTTAGAGACTATAACATAGCGACAACTTTGAATACTGTTGGGAAACAAAGGTGTGATGGTTTGGGAATTACCCGCCCACATACACAACGAACTCACTCAGACGAGACTCATCTGGCTGGGAGTTAAGGAATGAAGCTTTATATTTACAGCTTAGCACAATGTACAAGCGGGTATTTACAATATATTACAAATATTTACAGCTATATGCAGAAATATACAAGTTATTTATTAAATAATAATTTCTGTATTACAGAAACACAACAGCCCTCCCAGAAACCAGAGACCCCAGGAGGGGATCCCAACCACCCTTCCACCTACTTTCCACCCCTCTACCTTATCCCAGAGTACGTCTTATGTGCAAGGTGAGTTTGGAGGATTGGCAAGCATTAGAAGCAGAAGGATTAGTTACACAGATCTAAATAGAAGAGAAGCAGATATTCCAACAGACAGAGACAGCCATTGCCTTATCTATGTTTGCGTTCTTGTTTTTAGACATCTCAATGAACCTGTGAGTGGAGCAGACATCACCATTGTTTCCTTTTCACAGCCTATAATCTAAATACCCTCATTTAAATATTCCAATTAGCCTCAAACTAGCACAACATGATCTGCTATAAGAAGCCATGCTGGGTGAGATGTTAAAATCAGACTTCTCCACCTGAGGAAGCCTATGCTTTACTCAGGTGGTCTCTGCCTGCTACAATATGTAATGAAGCTTTTGGGATGATCAACATTGGTTTCTGCTAGTTAACACCTTAGCTTCTGTGATCACTATATTCTGGTAGGGAATAAGACATGCTAAATCCTCTGAGATTTCAGTCTGGGCTTGCAGCTGTGAGAGTCTAAAGCCTCTCGCTTGTTCATAAATGTGTATTCAGGGTACAGGTACAGCCAGGGAGGAGGCAGAGGCCCTCTTCCCGGTGGCGCCAGACCCCTGTGAATGCATGAGAATACACAGGAAGATTTCCTGGGGAGCTGCAGATGGACACGGGCAAAAAACTGTATAAAAGGCAGGAAGGAATGCCTGCCAAAGGGTGGGACCTCCACCAGACCACCAGTGGCACCTCCACCTGGCTTCGAGTGGCACTCTCACCAGACCACCAGTGGGACCAGCATCAGACCACCAGTAGCACCTCTGCCAGACCACCAAGGGCGGACTTCCATCGAACCACCAGAGCTGCACCACCACCAGAAGAACCTCTGACGGACTCCACAGAAGATCATCCCTGGGCCACGCACCCATTTCTCTCTCTCCCCCCACCTGCGACTAAGGGTAATNCCCTCTCAACCTTACCCCAGTCCCAAGGAAGAATGGAGGTTCGGCCAGAGGGATTAAAAAGCAAGGTGAAGCAGCCAAGCAAAAGGAGGGTGAGGTTAGAAAGCAAGATGGAGTCCAGCCAGCAGCCTCAGCTTCTCCCCAGCAGGCAAAGCTCCCCAGCGAAGAGAAGCAGCAAGTACAGTAATCTTTGTTTTGCCTTTCTTCTTTACACATCCCAGCAAGACTGTGAGGGAAGTAGACCTCACCATTGTTTTCATTTTACAGCCTATCATCTAGTTCTTCTCACCAAAACATGCTAGCTAGGCTCAAACTAGCACACACCTTAATTCCACAACACGGAAATCCATAAGAACAGGTCTTGATTCTCGGGACAGAGATACTGTTAATCCCTGTTCCCTGGACCTTGACACAGCTATCACTCAAGTTAGGCTCCCAAACTTAAAGCAGGTTTCTCATTTGTGCAGGCCTTTCCATTTGGACCAAATCCTGCTTGCCTACAGTACCTTAATAGAGCTAGACATGTCTTCTCTCATCTCTTGTGAATGACATGTATGTATCTTTGATTTATGCATCTTTGGCAGTTTTGTGTCTCATCATATGTGAGATGATGTCTGTCCTTGCTGGCACCTTGGCTGCAATTGTAATGTCAAAAAAGTGCTAGTGCTAGACATCATCCTTCCAAGGTGCAAGAAGTTTGTGCTGGGACACAAAAATCACATCTCAGTAAAACATAAAAATAAAAAACATCCTACATCAAAATATTAATAGCCTCATTCTAACTAAAAGGAGGGTCTTTAGGAGGGGCCAATGGAAAAGCAGAGTCTGTCAGGGAAGTGTGTTACTCTTAGCACCTGTCATGAGCTTTCTAGACAAATAAGCCTGACCTCACTCTGAAACATGTTGCTCTTGAGAGAACCAGCAACATCATTTGATGGTCACCAGCAACAACATTTTCAATATTTTACAAATGGGGCAGAGGTTTTAAAAATGCACAAATACTTTGTAAACCTGAATTAAAAAACAAGAGATGAGAGCCAAATTTGGAATAACTTATTCAAAAATCACTTTAAGAGCAATTTTACTTCTCACTTTATAAAAACTGCATCTACTTACACCTAAGGCTGAACTCCCCTATATACTCCAGACCCTGGATGAAGGAGAGGAAGCCTGGAAGAGGTAACGCTCCCCACTGGTCAGTGAAGACTGGGTTAGGGATCAGTTATACAAATTAAATATTAATAAGTCCACGGGTTCTAATGAGATGCACCCAAGGGTGCTGAGAGAACTGGCTGATGTTATCGCTCTGCCACTCCATCATCTTTGACAAATGGTGGCAGACAGGAGAGGTGCCTGAGGACTGGAGGAGAGCCAATGTCACTCCAGTCTTCAAAAAGGGCAAGAAAGAGGTTCCAGGAAACTATCAAGCAGTCAGCCTCCCCTCCATACCTAGAAAAATGATGGAGCAGCTCCTGGTGGAGGG
>WAAF01007013.1:3193-39884 GCA_013400475.1 Tricholaema leucomelas
CTGACCAGTGTTGAGTACAGGGTAAGAATAACATCCCTCCTCCTACTGGCCACACTGTTCCTGATACAGGCCAGGATGCCATTGACTCTCTTGGCTACCTGGGCACACTGCTGGCTCATCTTCAGCCTACTATCTGCCAGTACCCCCAGGTCCCTTTCTTCCTGGCTGCTCTCTAGCCACTCTGTGCCCAGCCTGTAGCACTGCTTGGGGTTGTTGTGGCCAAAGTGCAGAACCCTGCACTTGGCCTTGTTCAATCTCATCCCATTGGTCTCTGCCCACCCATCCAGCCTGTCCAGGTCCCTCTGCAGGGCTCTCCTACCTTCCAACAGATCAACACCTGCTCCTAGCTTGGTGTCATCCACAAACTTACTGATGCTGGACTCAATCCCCTCATCCAGATCATCAATAAAGATGTTGAACAGCATCAACATTTATTCTGGTTCAGACAGTCCTCCTTTAAAAATATAATTTGTGAAACTAAAATGCTGCTGAAGAACTATGTTCTATGGAGAACTCTTAAATATTTTTATATAAAAAGAGCTGTGTCTGAAAAGATCCTTAGGAGTAGTGCTAAGCAACCTCCTTTTCAGTTGTATTTTTTAATTATTTTATGTTAAATTTTGTTTTTAAACCGTACCATGCACTAAGTCTTTGCTAAGAATTAAAGGTGTATTCAAATTCCCCAAGGTAAAATGCTGATTAAATCTTCCTGATTAGTGGTTTTGTTGTCCCCCATCATCTGTGCTGTAAATTCAGCAAGCCTTTGGGATCACAAATAATAGGCTTTTGTTAGCACCCCCTGCACAACAACAGGACAAAAAGGCAATTAAATCTCTGCTTCCAGATTTTGCTTAAGATACTAGATCAGATATGAACTTTTTAGCACACGATGAAATGGATTAATCTTTCTTGAGTATATAAGCAACAAGCTGAAAAGAACCCTAGAGATACATGTAATCACTCAATTATCACATGTCATTTGACCACAAAACAGCAGCTAAAATGGGAAGAAAAACCCATCCATGATACAGCTACAAAAACACTTGAAATAAAAACCCTTGAATTACACAGGATTTTACATTAGCTATTAATTAAAATACAGCAATGTATACGGGAAGAGGAGATGCCTTTCCCCCCCCTTTTGTCCTCTGATATTGAGCTAGAAGATTAGATTTAAAACAAAATTGTTTGCTTTTAAAGTAATTAAAAAAAATCAAGGCTTTTTTTCCTTTAAGATGCCACTGAACTCAGCAGCTTGGTGTGTCCTTTGGAGATCAGAGGAGAGAGTCTTCTTCGTGTAGCTGTTTAAACTCAAGAGTCAGATGACTGATAGAGTGCATTGTCTGGAGACTTTCACAGTTCGGGTTAATGCTATCAAACCCTTTAATTACACCAATATGCAACCGATAAGGGGCCCTAATGGCCTTTCATATCTGTATGGTAACTAGGACATACACCATATATGGGTATAAGATTGATACCTATCCTGCTTCGTTCTGATAACATGACTTCCTGTCAAAAGATGCATTGCAGAAGCTTCTTCCAGCTGCTCATCTCTTTTCCTTCAGTGCTTCAGGCTGCTAAGAAAAGTTCCAGGTATTTAGGGGTGTCTATAAGCATGAAAATACAACTATAATCTACAGGGAATTGAAAGAAAAATGTGGCTTGCTGAAGCGCACTTCTAAGAAACATATAAATCCTTTATCTTTTGTCAACACACCTACCAGACTGCCCAGTCTTTTTTTTTCACTTTTTCCAGTTACTTACAAACTATGACACAGAAACCAATATTTCTAAGAATTTAAGCAGAAGCAAGTGGTGGCTTCAATATTGTGTATTAATTGCACTGTTTTCTGCAGTCATGCACTTCCTCAGTGCAGGACATTGGTCCTATATAGATATTTTATATCAATTATCTCATTTTAGTCCCAGGGAAAACTGCAAAAACAGATTCAATATGTCATTTAGATTAATTTTCCCATCTTGGGAAAAGTGTACCGGACTAAAGTCTGCCCTGTGAAAATATAACAGTGTCATGTCCTACTCAGCATTTATGAGATGTGCAATTAGTAGGCAGGAGTGCTGCACCCCACTAGGTATATTCTTATCTAGTTGAGGAAGTTATGCTTTCCACTGGAGTAGGGAATTTCACTCATACAGAAAAAAACAAGGTGCTCTGAAAAATTGAAGTGACTTTTTGCAACTAATATATGCCACTTTTAGGTATGTGTTGTGAGTCCAAATGCTTTTGAAGAGAAGAAAATCAGTTCTATAGCAAATTGGCCAAGAAAGTCAATAGTATCTTAGCATGAATTAAGAGTGTGACCAGCAGGTCAAGGGAGGTTCTTCTCTTCCTCTCTGCTCAAGTGAGGAAACATTGAAGTCCTGTGTCCAGTTCTGTGACCTCCAGTTTGAGAGAGGTAGGAGAATACTGGGCTAGGAAGATGCTGAGGGGCCTGGAGTATCTCTATGAAGAGAAAAAGGTGGAAGATCAGGGGCTGTTTACCCTGGAGAAGAGCATCTTCTTCCCCAGAGAAGGAGATCTCTATGCTCAGTAATAGCTAAAGGGCAGGAGGAAAGAAGATGGGAGCAGATTCTTGTTAGTGGTGCCCAGCAACAGGACACGTGGCAACAGGCACAAACCATAACTCAGTATTTTCAGGAGAAAATTCTTCACTGTGAGGGAGTCCTGGAACAGGCTATCCAGAGAGGTTGTAGAGTCTCCTTCTCTGTAAAGGTTTTGAGCACACCTGGACATTGTGATCCTGGACAACCTATTGTGAAAGAGCCAGTTTTAGCAGAGAGGTTGGACTAGATGGTCCCCAAAGGTCCCTTCCAGCTTGCACCGTGCTATGTTTCTGGGGTTCTGTGAAACACTAAAGACACTTCCCATTGCACCTCACTCAAAATCAGTTTGCAAATGGCACACCTTCAGACTTCATTCCACCAAGGTACATTCAGCCCCTGTCTTAAGCAGAGCTGCTTTTATTATTTTAATGAGCAACAGTAGCATCCTTAAAGT
Organism: Tricholaema leucomelas; assembly: GCA_013400475.1. Lineage (NCBI taxonomy): Eukaryota > Metazoa > Chordata > Aves > Piciformes > Lybiidae > Tricholaema lacrymosa > Tricholaema leucomelas. The sequence goes on from WAAF01007013.1 coordinate 6,216, forward strand.
TAAATGTATGCTGATATTCTCCTCTGGCTCAGGTCTTACAGAAGTAGGAGCAGATATGGCTCACTGAGCTCTTACCATTGTGAAAACACAACAGTTCAGAGGATATATCTCTATAAAGATATGTGAAATGGAAGATCTCGTCCCCTGCTGAATGATTGTAAGGCTTCTTGCTGCTTGGGGAAGTAGCATGCAAAGCTGCTGGCGTGCACATGTAAAGTGAATTATTATTGTATTAAAAACTACTTTCCCCAAAACATTTGTTTCTCATCTGGCATCAAATAGAGTTTAATTGCAAGTTGTTTTATGTCATTTTCAAAAAGATGCACAGGAGGTTCCTAAACTTCCTATGTATACACATCTCATTATATCTCAGTAGGGTTCGTGTTTGTACCACCTGCTCACAATTGGGAACACTTACCCTAATGTCTCTGCAAAAAAATCTAACACTGGGCTCCTTTTGACAATGCAGTTGTAATCTTCATTACATGGTTATGTAAGGCATTTCCAGAGATTTATGTTAAGAGGAGAAAGATGTGAATTACAACATTTTTCTTTGGTTTAAGGAAATACAGCCCAATTATTTTGCTATTTTTATCTAATGAGCAAGACAAGTAAAGTTATCAGATTCAGATCTGAATTATGGTTGGTTACCAGCTGTTTACAAAACTGAACAGCAAGAAGCATAAAAACTCAGAATATGTACATGGATAAAATATCAGCTTTCATTGTCTGGCTGCCTCTTCTGTGAATATTTTCTGGTGCTAATATGACAAGGGTATAGTCTTTGTATTTTTAGGACAGTTTTGGATACTATGTGTGCTAATAATTCCAGGATTTATGTCTGTTTATCCCATTTACAGTGTATTGCCAGTATTACTTGTTTGCCTGTGGGCCAGAATAGTGAGTTAAATCCCACATCAGGATTTGGGCTCAGATCCAGTGCTAATATTGCAGTGTAATACTAAGAGAGCTGTGCTGCTAGAAGAGCTGTGCCTTGGCTAAGATGATGCTGAATGAAGGTATCTCCCGCTTGGCTCTAATGGCCAACCAAATGGAAAGCAAGGACTTCAGAGCCCTTTGCAGAAGGTATGCGGACTCTCAACAGCATCAGATTGGCAAGACCCCCTGCAACACACAGAACACAAAAGCTGCTGGGAAAATATAGAATTATAGTATAAGCAAAGCCTATATGATAATGCACATGTACATGTTGATAATGAACACGACACTTCTCTTTCTCCATGTTTCATCTTCTCACAACAGAGAACCTTCATGTGAGTGTTCCCTCAGTCCTCTTTCCAAAGCCAGAAATGTAGCAGCAGCATAGAGAGGTGAGTATTGAATCCAGACCAATTTCTTGGTTGTGATTACACAGAGCACACAAGCTCTGCCTATTCTCCAAAACAGTGTTCCAGCACAGCAGCCACCAAAAGATATTTATCTGTACAAGTCAGAGCACAGCAGCCACCAGAAGATATTTATCTGTACAAGTCAGAATCTGAGCAGCTCTGAACCTGTTTTCTTTTGTTTTCCCAGTCCAGCTAGAGCATCCAGACCATATATATCTGTTTTTCCATTGCAACATGTAGTGCTGCTGCTACTGCTCTGGCGGCAGTAGAATTCTGAACTTTGAAGAGCATATTCATGTACAGTTACTCTTTTGACAGACTGCCCAAATTTTCTTGAGGAAGACAAAGCACAGCAGATATTTATATCTCAGATATTTATGTCTGGGACAAAGGTTCTTCTCCAACCCTGAGGATTTCTTCTTGCCAAACTCCAAACCTTTGATTCCAAAAGAGGTGTTAAAACTTCTCAGACTTCTCAGGAAAGCTCAGAAGTATCTTTCATAATGAGAAGCATTAAATAATCAAAGTGGAGGAACTGAGACTGGATGCCCCGATAGAAAGCACAAAAGTCACCAGTCTGACCCAGGCAGCTTAGTCTGCTATCAAAAGAATCATATGTAAAGTCTTGAAAATAACTGGAAGGCAAATGTGTTACACATGTAAAAGAAATAAAAATACAGGATAATACTACATTTTATTTGTTTTGTAGATTATGCAATTAATTGAGCTGCTTGGTAGACGTCTCAAATATTTTTTGGTAGGAAGTTTCTTTCTGAGGTAAGATTGCATTCTGGAACCGCTCCCTTGTAGACCACTCCTGTGGCTGTGCAGTTCATTGGGATTGCCATAGCAGCCATGGAGTTGACTGCACCAAATCAGGAACATTTGTGTGATATTGATGGGTTTGGGGCACATGTAGCAATTCAAAATGAGACTCTGATATCAAGCCTTTTCCACACAGCCATCCACAAGCTAGTACTGTGCTGTGTCCAGAAAGCATCCCAAAATCCTCTCTAACAAGGTCTTATGCTGATCTAGGCTAGTCTTTGTTGGATGACTCTGTCTTTAACAGAGAGATGTGAATTCCAGCTAAGAGAAAATTTATTGGATCACGGCTACTGGAGAAAAAAAAAACAAACAAACAAGCAAACAACCCAAGGCTCCTTAAAGTTAGTTCTTCTCTGTGTCACGTTATCAGCCCTCCTTATTACTGTCACCAGAGTTATCCGCATGACCCATGCATTTGTTTTTTTTTCTCTGCCTCCCACCCTCTTGATACCATAGCTGTTACCTATCAGTCTTCCTCAAGTGAGGAGTAAGTGGCTGCTGCTCCGTGACCAGCTGGCAGGGATCACGAGTGAAATGCAACAGTCCTCAAACTGGAAACTATTTGGGTCATCCCACCTCAGAGGTGCTGTTTGAATTAAATTTCTATGTTCACTGTAGTGTGTAAAAATTCTTGGTGACATAAAAGAAACATATTGTTAATTAATTGCCGTCTGAAACACATGTCAATCAAATGCATTTGCGGCTAGTAATCTTCGTGTTAATCACTTTCTCAAACAACACCCTGGTCCATCTGAATTATGTCTAAATTAATCTAAGCAAATCTGTACATCTTCTTCTTTTAACCTAAAGTAGTTCATCTACACACAGACAGATAAGCTGTCTGAGACGGCTAAAGAATCATTTAAGATGTTGCAATAACTAAATTGGTTTCAACTTTCAAAATGTGAATAATTTGTTCATATAAAAAAAAAAAAACCAACCAACTTGTATCTTTGTACATAAGTGGATGATAAAAAAAATAACACTATAAGATGTGATACTTATACTATTCCTCTTACCTGAAAATACAGAAAAAACAAAGAAGCTTATTTTCATGGTTACAGAAATGGGCACTGAGGGACTTTGAGAATAATGAGATTTGTTGTTGTGTGAACTCTGAAATATTTCAGCACAAATTTCTGCATTTCCAAAATTAATATACTGACTATTAATGATTCAGCCATTACTAAGTATATGGACCCAAAATAAACTGTGAATGAACCACTGGCCAAAGTGCGAGTACTGAGCTCATCTTTGCTAATGCCAGAAAACCTGCTGAATACAGAGCTTAGCCCTGAAATAATTGCAAATAATTACTGCAGGGGCAGAAACTTTGTGATATGTGGAGAAAGACACCTAACTGGCTCACCAAACATCAGTCTCAGTGTTAATTTAAATAAATGCAATGCTTCATTGAAGCACAGCTGCAAATTTTTCTAGGTAGATGATCCATATCCCACAATGTTTCCCTTTTAAACTCTCCCTTTTGGTGATGATGTCTCACTGTGCAACACAGTTCCTACAGAACCACTGAAAAGTGCATCCAAGAAAAGTAAAACTGATCGTGTCAGATCTCTTGAAATAAGAAGTACAGGCAAAAATAATACAGTATTCTAGGTATATGTCTTTGACTTTTCAGTTGTAAGTGTGGATCAAGCTCCATCAATGTAAGATGTGCTGTATTTCTCATGGTCTAGATGGGCTCATGCATTTACAAATTGTTCTCTCAAGACATCAGGTTCAGTACACATCTGAAATTAAATATTCTTCACTTGAGGATCTTAGTTTATCTGAACTAGAAAAACAAATTGTATTTGACTTCAGGACCAATATGGCAGAAATCCCAGAGCTCTCCACCCATATGGTAGGAACATATGTGTTCACTCCAGCTACACTCCCTTATCCTGACTCCACTCAGAAACAAATCTCTTTTCCCTGTTCACTCTCTCCAGGACTGAGCCAAAGCCTATTAAAGTCTTCAGAAATATTTTCACTGATTTCAACAAGCTCTGGATGGTGCCTTGCAGCTTCCAGTCATTTCTGTCATTATCACTACAATGACCAGCAGCAACTTGATGCTCCTCATCTTCAGGAGATGGTTATTCCAGCTTGTCCAGACCCCCCAAACCAGATTTCTAGAGCAGTTTTCAACTTACAAACCTCCTTGTTCATGATACCAAACACTGTCAGTGGCTTTGTTTGAAAATCCACATGTAATTTTGGCTCATATCCTTTCCTCTCTGCTTTGAGTGATGCAATTAGGGGAAGAATCTCCGCTACTGTAGGTGAATGACACACTTTGGCCAGGACAGCAGTGGCTGTGTCCTGTAACACAACACACTGTGCATCAGTGCTCCACTAATTTCTGGTTCTCTGAGTGCTTGCATGAAGTAGGAGCACTGCTGCAGAACAGGTCTGGTTCTACAAATATCTCAACCCCCCATAATTGACTCAGGTTTACTAATAGTGAGTGATGATGACTACAGGTACCAAAGATGTACACCATGTAGAGGAAAGGATTTCTAGATCTAGAGGAGGAAGTCTGTTGAAAAACATCTACTCATGGTCCTAGATATCTCAGTGTCAAGAACTTATGCAAGATTTCAGCATATCTCTGGCTCCCTATACCCCCAGACTCCTCTCCCTCTGTGGTTTGAATGGGAGAGGAAAAGGAGTGAAAAGACCTGTTCCCCACCCCCACCCCCACCCTGCAGGCGTGAAGGGCGGGAGCAAGGGACCCTTCCAGCACGAGGGGTGCCCCGTGTGGGGCCCATGCTGGACTCAGCTGGGGATTGACTGTGCTCTTTGTGCCTAGGAAGTGGTAACTCAGCTCTTTGTCTAGGAAGGGTATAAATATTGGGGGAACTTCCCACCTTGGGGTTCCCACTTTGGGGTGTTCCTGCCGTGGAGTTCATTCCTTCCTTGGAGTTCTCCCCCAGCCTGGATAGCTTCTGCACAAGGAGCCCCTGACACTCCAAAGACAAGCTCCGATGGACTGCTTCACCTTAAGCACCTTTTTTGTGCAGCTTTATGGCTCTTAACGACCCTTGGAGGCTTCTGAAAGACCCGCAGGGACAAGCCTTTGGACCGCCCTTCCATTCAAGCTAGCGTGATGCTGCTGTGAGTAGCTTTGGCTCAGCCTGTCTTGATAGTGAGGGAATGCTATATTTAATAGCTCAAGCCTTTTCCAACTTCTGACTTCCAAAATAGTTAAGTCTACCTGTGGTATCCGTGAAGATCTTCTCAACCAAATAAGAACCTGCTAATTAAAATTAAATTAATTTCTGTATATAGTTTTGGGGGTGGGTTTTAGGGGAAATAAAATAACTCTATTTTTTATATAATTCCTGACTCGGCCACATTAATTCCCTGCCTCCATAACAGCGTAGTGAGAAGTCTTCCTCCACTGACACAAAAAAAAAAAAAAAATAGAACAAGAAATGTCATCCTTCTCCATAAGTGTCTTCTTGGTTCTCTAATGGCTTTTGCAAAAGCAGTTATTTCTTCCCAATCACAAAGTGTCTGAATTTTCCAAGTGCCCTTTGCAGGGATGCTATGCTAGCAGGAACCTCAGTGATACAGCAAATGACGGTTAACAAGTTGCTGAGGTGGCTCACAAAACCACACTGTAACCAGAGGAAACATCCCTACGAATTATACAGCAATATTATTAGAGCAAGTTCTGTTTCCAGAGGAAAATGGACAGAATCTGCAAATACAATTAAAATATTTTTTCCATGCCACATATTTAAAAGATTTCATACCTGGGCTTTTGGATTTCTTTTTTAATAAAAAGAATAACACTTCTATAACTCCTATTTGTAATTGTTCCTGTGTTTTGAAAGCAAATTATTAAATTGATCATGTGAAGGTCTTAAAGTAGAACCTGGGCAGGGGGAAGAATTCATCAAGGCTATTCTTGATGAATGAAATAAAATGCTGCAAACCCCTGAAGAAAAAAAAAAAATTTTTCTTTCTTCTATGTGGAGCTCTTTTACACCCTCCATTTTCAAGTTTATTTCATAATGTAAACTGAAGATTACATTTAAAACTGCATTCTTCCACCTTGAAACAAGCATTTTCAATCTGTTTGCAACTTCTAATGTTTTCAGCATATTATTTTGGAATATAGACGATTCAGGAGTTTTGTTCGTTTGCTTACTTGGGTTCTTTTCCCCTTTGATATGATATTCAGAGCAGCTTGCAATGGTAATGCTAAATATAAATTACTTCTACATCCTTCACCTTCCCATAAAACTGTGGGTATGATGTTGAACATTAATAGCCAAGCAACAAGCTGTGTGGACCTTATCTCAGCCCCTAGGTGACAGCTATTAATTTTGACTGCTGTGAGTTTGGACCACTATAAAGGATTATGCGGTAGGCATCAGGTCCAGCTCCTCAAGCTGTTTAGGCATGCACAGGTCCCAGTGTGCTCTAAGGATAAGTGCATTACAAATGCTTCCTTAAAGCATATGTTCTATTTTTTTTTCTTGCAAGCTGTGAATATGCACTGATCAAATGCTGTGTGATAGTACCAATATTGCTGAGCACAGGCGAAAAAAAAAACAAACTAAAAACAAAACAATAGCCTCCAAGGTCTGAATAAACATTCTCATCTCCCCCAGGCCTAGTTTATGCTCAGTCTGAGTCTTCTACATAAATGTTAATTGCCCTCATTACAGTTTTGTCTACTCTTAAGTCAGCTGAAAGAGAAGGAGGCTGAGAGACTTGGGGCTGTTTAGCCTGAAGAAGAGCAGATTGAGACGGGATCGTCTCAATGCTTATAGTGGGTGTGGGGCAGGAGAATGACACCAGATCCTTTTCAGTGATGCACATTGAATGGGACACAAACTAGAATCCAGGAGGTTTCACTTAAACAAAAGGAGAAACTCCTTTACTTTGAAGGTAATGGAACACTGGAGCAGGCTGCTCAGAAAGGCTGTAGAATATTCTTCTCTGGAGACTTTCAAAACACTCCTGGATGCAGCCCTGTGCAACCTGCTTTGATTGACCCTGCTTTAGCAGGAGGGTTGTACTAGATGATCTCCAGAGGTCTGCTCCAACCTCCAACACTCTAAGATTCTATAAACTTCCAAAACATGACGGCATTCTCAATATAGCTTTTTCTAGCTGCAATTCAAAGGGATCATATGTGTTTCACTAAACGGGTGGTGTTTGCATTGAATAGAGTTCCTGAGGGAAGCATGGAAAGGCTATGTATACTTGTGGCAGTTTTACAAACTTTGGCCTTTAACATTACATTTTCTATCTATGTGTAGATACTTAGATGATGAAACTTGTATCAAACCTTAAGTCCTTGAGTTTGCACTCACTGTGTCAGTAATCCTGGTGTATGACGGTGTGCTGCTGTTGTCAGACTAATGTGGCAAGATGCTTCTGTAAAAGCCAGAAACACTGAAGGTTACAGTGTAAGTGGACATGGCCCTTTAGGACATGGTTTAACAGCCATGGTGTTAGGTTGATGACTGGACTTGATAATCTTAGATGTCTTTTCCAACCAAAACAATTATGTGATTCTATGACTCTATTGTTCTGTAAGCTGCTTGTAATATAAAACTCCTTCAATATAATTTGATCTAGAGAAGCTTGAGTGCACAGAAAACCTAGGTGATGTCTTGACAGATCCTTCATGTTCTGTTAAAGAGGGGAGAGTACCACAATGATTTCTCTGTCCACCCTAATATCCATGTAAAGCCCATCTCTGTTTAAAGAGTGTAGGGAGAGATGTCTTCAAGTGAGCGTTTGTTTTATTTTAACAGTGACATTTGCAACATGTGTTCAAGTCACACATTTCACATGTCTTCAATAAAAAGGCTTGCATTAAGGGAAACAAAAAAGAAATTGTCAGATCAGGATGTCAGTATTTGATTATTCACCTGTGCTCGTTTACGTAACTGAGTCAGATCTTTGCAGCATTTTTAAGGGTTTGGTTGTCAGTTACACTACTGTCAGTATACAAACCTTGGTTAAATTTATGTTATGAATTTGTAATCCTGTGAATAATCAAATGTGCACATACATTTGTGTTGTAGGACATAAATGCAGTTTCCTCCCCTCCTCGACAGTTCTTTGTGACATCTTTCCAATTTTAATTGATACCACAGCAATCAAAGAAAGACCACAGTGAATCAGCAGTGTTGACAATGTGCCAGGGTGTTTAGAAAATAGGCATAGCTAGGGAAGAAGAATATGCCAAAATACATTTTGAACATATTGGAATATGTTATGAAATAAAATGTGTTTACCTTTTTGAATGACGGTGTTGGGCAGTGCTAGCGATGCTGAGGAGGAGGAGGGGGTGGGTGATAGAGCCCTAGAACTGGACCACATTCCCGTTTTGTTGTGCAAGGTACAAATATGCAGGGAAGGAATATGACACTATATGACAAATCACTTCTCTAATTCATTGGACTTGTCAAACAAATTAGCTTCTGTAAATCTACTCTGGTGACGGTGGTGGTGGGAACATTAGTACAATAAAAACGCTGGTGGCTGCTTAAGTTCTGCCATCACATAGTTTAACCAGGCTTAGACAAGTTTAGACATCCAATTGCTAAAAATATGGGAAGATAGTAACATCTGCTGTAAAGTAAAACACGTGATGATGTTACCACTGATAGCAGTGAAATAAGACATTTGGTGTGGTGAGAGAAAAGGCATCCAAGGCCCACACTGAAACATCTGAATGCAGAAGCAAAGGAAGCCCCCACTCCAAAAAAGGAAATATCCCGGAAACTGATGGAAGTAATAATGTCCTGAAATTCTTCCCCAAACCCCACACTTTTAACATTGTGTCTTTAAAAGCACCTGAGTCATTAGACCAATTAAGAATGTGTCCTGATTTTAGGAACTTTCCTAAATATGATCTATTTGTCATATTTTTCCCCCCAACTACCAAGGCTTGATATTTACTGTCAGAGATAAAACAGAAGGAAAAAGTTCACAAAACTCTTGTGTTTCAGGCTCTCCTTAAATCGTCAGCAGTGTCAGTCATTTTATAGACCAGGTAGTCTTTTCCTACATTGAGTAAGCATTAAAACAACTCTTAAACTTTCTGATACCTTTTACATCTTTCCTTCAGCTTCCTTGTGCATTCATTGGCATGATTTGTCTAGACTGAGTCTGGTTTTTAAGAGCTCTTAACCTTTTAATAAACTTTTGTCTTGTTACTGTCCCATATCCCTAATTCATCTTCTGTCATGCTCTGTAATGTGATCCCTGACTTGGAGAAGTGAACACATTGTGATACATACACTGTCTAACTGGTTGAAAATAGATATGCTAAATAAAACCCATTATTTCTGTAAACAGTGATAGATGCTATTACTTCTCACTGTCTCTTTGTCACAGCTATGTTACAGCCATTGTAATTTTTTTCCTTGCTGTTCTATTTATATACCTAAAGGAAATGATGATATTTAAAAATATTTTGACATCTACATCAGTTTCAGGTATTTTTCACATGATTTTTCTCTTCCTTCTTGATCCATAGTCTCCTGATAGGGTGTCATAAGGTTTTGGCAAGACACACAGATCATCCGTATCCATAAGTTGTTTGACTTTGTCCCACATTACATCCTGGAAAAACTGAACTTGATGGGTGGACTATTTGCTGGACAAGGAATTGGCTAGATGATCACATGCAGATCAGTGTGATCAATGGTACAATGTCCACCTGGAGACCAGTGACAAGTGGCATCCCTCAGGGGTTAGTGCTGGGACCGGTGCTGTTTAACATCTTTGTCAGTGATATGGACAGAGGAATCAAGTGTACCCTCAGCAAGTCTGCAGATGACACCAAGCTGTGTGGCACAGTTGACTTGCTAGAGGGCAGGGATGCCATCCAGAGGGACCTGCACAGGCTGGAGAGGTGGGCCCAGGCTAACCTCATGAAATTCAACAAGGCCAAGTGTAAGGTCCTGCATCTGGGTCAGCACAATCCCAAGCACAAATACAGGCTGGGTGGTGAATGGCTGGAGAGCAGCCCTGAGGAAACAGACAAAGGGGTTTTGGTTGGTGAAAAGCTCAACATGAGCTGGCAGTGTGCACATGCAGCCCAGACAGCCAACCGTGTGCTGGGCTGCATCAAGAGAAGTGTGGCCAGCAGGGCAGGGGAGGTCATTCTCCCCCTTTGCTCTGCTCTCATCAGACCCCACCTGCAGTACTGTGTGCAGTTTTGGAGCCCCCAGCACAAGGAGAACATTGAACTGCTGGATCGAGTCCAGAGGAGGGCCATGAAGATGATCAGAGGGCTGGAGCAGCTCTGCTATGAGGACAGGCTACAAGAGTTGGGGCTCTTCAGCCTGGAGATGAGAAGACTTTGAGGGGACCTTGTAGTGGCCTTTCAGTATCTGAAGGGGCCATACAGGAGGGCTGGGGAGGGTCTACTTAGAAGATCTTGTAATAACAGGATGGGTTTAAACTGGAAGAGAGGAGATTTAGACTAGATATTAGGAAGACGTTCTTTGCAGTGAAGGTGGTGAGACACTGGAGAGGTTGCCTGGGGAGATTGTGGATGCTCCCTCCCTGAAGGTGTTCATGGCTAGGTTGTACAAGGCCTTGAGCGACCTGCTGTAGTGGGAGGTATCCTTGCCTATGGCAGGGGGTTGAAACCAGATAATCTTTGAGGTCACTTCCAATCTAAACTATTCTATAATTCTATGATAAGTTAATTTCTACATGTCAAAACTGCACTTTGCTGCTTGGCAAGATGGGCAGCATCTTCCAAAGAGAAGATGAGCTCTGGAGCAACAAGGGCAGCATGGAAGACAGGTTGTCCTTTCCCCAGCTGAGTTCTTCTGTGGCACACATTGAGTCTGGCTCAGAAACTTGCTTCTCACCTTTATCTGAGTTGTTTGCCTGAGTTATGAATGCTTTTCAGTAGTGCATAAGAGGTGCGTGTGGTATATAAGCTTGGACAACAATGCTTTAAAAATGGTTTATTGCACATCTGTATGACCCCAGAAGTCATATTGTCTGCCACCAGTTTATTTAATCTGAGCTGGGAATCTTGCTCTTCCAGTTTCAGACGTGCCCTATGCCAACTGTTGTTTTCCTGGGAACAAAAATTGAGCGTCCACCTTCTCACAGGCTCCAATACAGACTCAAATCTTTGTGAATAATGAAAGGGAAAAATATCTCTTTGCTCTGAGAAATGGAGCAAGGCAGGGACGAAAAGGTGGCTCTGAGGCAGGCCATGCAGGGAGAGATTGAGCTCATTCTTAGCATCAGAAGAGGCTGCTGGAGCAAGGATGTGTATGACAAAATTCATTACTACAGTCATGAAAATCCTGAGAATTCCATATTTTTTTCACTGGATTTAAATGTGGGAACATGTGACTGAAAAATGGGAATTAGCAGGACAGTGTGAGGGTAACAATTGGCACTGATCTCCATGGCCAGCCCTCTCTGCCTCTGACAAACCACTCAGTGTGTTTAAATACTGGAGTGCAAACAACCAAAATAAGTAATGGTATAATTATTTTAGAAATTAAAAATGTTGCTTCCCCCCTTAGAGCAGCCTGAAAATAGGACGATTCATTGGTTAAATTTTAATGGAACAATCAGAGAGCAGTTAATTCCCCAGCATGGGGTACCCTCGGTGGGCAATTATAGGGTTAGGAATGCTCCATCTCTGCGTTGACCTGATTGGTGTAAAGTCCCTCGATGGTTCACAGTGTTTGTTAAAATTGCAATAGGCAGTACTTGGATATACCCTATTAGCCAAAAATAATAGACAGTTTGGTTGCCAGTTTTAATGTTCATATGTTGCAATCAGCAGGGGTTTTTTTTTCCTTTTTATATCAGTGTTTTGGAGGTTAATCTTTGTTATCATCGTTTTAAACTCACTCTTATTCTTATCAGTTATATTTAGTGGCAGATTGCAAGCTTTCCTTATTATCTTGTTAAATCAGTAGGTGAAAGCCTTTCAAGGCATTTCTTTTTAAACATCTTTTATTAATGTTAATATGCCAGATGGGACAAATTAAAATGGTTCTGTTCTTCATGCTGCCACTACCCACAATTTTACCACATCATTTGCTGGTTAAGGAAGCATATGAAAATGATAGGTACAGAACTTCTGTAATAAAACTTCAGAAAATGATGGTATAGGCTCTCTGGAAAAGTGTTTTTTTTTTTTTTTTCAGTTAGATTAGTATATAAAAAAATGTCATTGTTGTACATGCAGTAGCTCTGATTTTATCATAGCTGAGGAGCTAAAACTGTTTTGATGAGAGTAACATATCAGTTTACGTTTTCTGCCCTCATGCTGGCATCAGCAGAAAAACTTTGATACCTTTATCATCACAATAGCACCCATTATTGGTGCTGTTTCCTAGCTGACCTCTGCAAGCTCTTTGGCATCACATGTTGTTGTTTTTGGCATACCCACCGAGCATACTGAAAAATAACCAGTCCACAGTCTCATAAGTTCTGCTCCTCAGGAGCAAAGAATAAAAATTCTTTTGGAAGGTATAAATGCATGAGTGAATGTTCCTTACAATGCTGCCTGATCCAATTTGTTGATTGGTAAGGTATTTTAGAGACAAAAGTCTTTGTGATGGGGTATTTTCATATCCAGTCACCGGTGAAAGCCTAGATGCTCCCCAGAAATAGTATCAGTAACAGTTAGAGTGAAACTATTCATACAAACAAAATCAGCTCATTGATACACAGATGTCCTTAGTGAGTAAAAGTTTCCATCCTCTGATTTCTGTGAGACAAGACTTTAGCCACGAAGGATCCTTTATTCTGACAGCAGAATAGCAGAGCCCTTGTATTTGTTGTTTTCACTATAATGACTTCATCCAGATATTATAATGCAATGTACAGCGCAGTAGGACTTCCTTATTTTGCATGGAAAGCTCAAGAATTGCTTAAAGTTCTCCAAAGGTAACATCTGCTGTACGGTAAAAAAAAAATGTCACCTGGATACAGTCAATTCTGTGTGATGCAGATATTGAGTATTCAAAGTATTATAGAAAATCTTAGGTTGGAAAGGACCCCCAAAGGTCATCTAGTCCAACCCCAACACAGTGAGTAGGGATGTGCTCCACTAGACCAAATTGCTCAGTCTTGTTGTACCTGACCTCTAATATCTTCAGAGATGGAGTCTCAACTACTTCCCTGGGCAACCTGTTCCAGTGTTCCACCACCCTCATGGTAAACCACTTGTTCCTAACATCCCATATAAATCTGGTCTTCTCTAATTTCACACCATCACCCCTTGTCCTATCACTACAGGCCCTTGTAAAAGTCTGTCTCCATTCTTCTTGTAGCAAGCTCTTTCAGGTACTAGCAGGCCATTATTATGTCACCCTGGAGTGCTCTCTTCTCCAGGCTGAACAAGCCCAGATCCCTCAGCTTGTTGTTGCTGGAGAGGTGTTCCATCCCTCTAATAATTTTTGCAGTCCTTCTCTGGACCTACTCCATCAGGTCCATGTCCTTCCTGTGTTGTGGGCTCCAGAACTGGATGCAATATGCCAGGTGAGGTCTCACCAGAGCAGAGTAAAATGGCAGAATTATCTCTCTTGATCTACTGGCCATGCTTCTTCTAATGCAGCCTATTCCCTATCGATAGTCACTTCAGGGTTATTTCCTTCACTTGATCAAATTTGCTTAGGCAGAGACTGATAATTTGAGTAGGCAAGGCTTTAAATGAACACATGCAAAAACTGTAGAGAAGAGTTCTTTCTATGAAAGGAGCATGGATAATGTCTAGAGATTAGCCCGTCATCTAATTTTGCCATAAATCTACTCCTGATATTAAAAACAACTCAGTTTCTTTATCTCTCAGAACCAGATAGAAGGATTTTAGTTTTTTTTCTATCCACTGCTACTTCAGGCTGCACACTGAATCTTATGTGTATGAAAATCACTTAGCATGAGTATAATAGAAAATTAAAGTAGCGCTGAATTATACTTAACTGCTAGAATTCAAGTGGGCAATGCTAGGATTTTCCCATTTAAAACATATCTGCATATTACAAATTGCTGTAAACAATTTGTATTTTTATAACAAAACAGTGTTGTTTAACTTATGTTCTGGCAATTTCAGGGCTGTTTCCCCCCTGTAGTCTTTGTGAGCAACAGCAGGAACAAATAAAAAATGCTGTATTTGTTATCACTGGAGATAATTGATATATATAAATGTATATATCTTTCTGTGTGTATGTGTGTGTATACATATACATATATATATACACACACACGTAATTATATATATTGATCCAGCTATATGCATCATCTTCATTTGAATGGTGAATATTGTGGCTACACATAGGGTGCAAATCAAGGCTGAAGGAAACCACAGATACAGTAGGAAGGGAGACAGAAATTTTGCTAGACTGTGTGCAAGCTTCGGAATTGCAAATGGGAGGACAGAGAGTGGACTAGAAAATAAAAAAAAATGTAATCCTGGAAATGCCTCTCATACTTTCTAAGATGCCATTAGGCACAGAACATCATGACTTTCTCTTTCTTGCACAATGGAGGAAGAAGATCTAAAGGGGAAATATGCGCTTATGTGGTTTACCTTAGTGAATTTTTCTGAGCTGACTGTAACATTAATGAATAAAAGAACAGAGTAACAGAGTTGTTCTGACTAAAATGTTTTGTTGTTTTTTTTTTTCTTCAGTATTTCTCAATAAATAATTTTCCCCACAATATTTCTTCTGAAATTTGGAGAAAGCTTTTTTTCTTCCTTTTCCCCACAGTTTTCTTTCCATGTTACTTTGTTTCTATAAGAAAAAGGAGAACAGAGTATCACAAGCCGCTTTTTTGTTCAGAAATGATGTGGTGCTCCTATTAAATGCTACCAGTTCTGATTAATCCCAATATAGTCATGTGAGAAAATAAAATTTCTAAAACCTGTGAAGTTTGCTTGCCAGAACCAGGTAAGCAATTTCTAAATTTAATACTGCTCTTCTGCAAAAGTCTATGGTGATGTTACCATGAATGTGAAAGATAAGACAAAATGTATTGTATATCCACAATTTAACTTGCCTGCTTCATCATTAGAGACCCAAAAATGATCTTGATAGATGAGCTATCAGATTTGCTTCTCCATATCAGAATCACAGAATCAGAATCACAGAATTAACCATGTTAGAAAAGACCTTCAAGATCATCAAGTTCAACCTATTACTGAACATCATCTAATCAAATAAACCACGGCACTAAGCACCACATCCAATCTGTTTTCAATCACTTTCACGGATGGTCACTCCACCACCTCCCTGGGCACCCCTTTCCAAGGCCAAATCGCTCTTCCTGTGAAGGTTTGCCTGGCACAGCTTGAGACTGTGTCCTCTCATTCTGTACTGGTTAGCTGGAGGTATGAGACCAACCCCTAGCTGGCCACAACCTCCTATCAAGTAGTTGTAGAGAACAATAAGGTCTCTCCTGAGCCTTCTCTTCAGGCTAAACAACCCCACGTCTCTCAGCTGCTCATTATAGGGCTGTGCTCCAGACCCCTCACCAGCATTGTTGCCCTTCTCTGGACACTTTCAAGCACCTCAACATCTCTCTTAAATTGAGGGGCCCAGAACTGGACACAGTACTTGAGAATTGGACTAACCAGTGCTGACCAAAGGAGCAGAAGGACTTCCCTAATCCTGCTGGCAACACCATTCCTGATACTATCCAAGATGCCATTGGCCTTTTTGGTCACCTGGTCTGGCTCATATTCAGCTGCCTGTCAATCAGCATCCCCAGGTCCCTTTTTGCCTGGCTGCTCTCCAGCCACTCTGTCCCCAGCCTGTAGTTCTGCATGGGGTTGTTGTGGCAGAAATGCAGAACCTGGCACTTAACCTTGTTAAATCTCATGATGCGCTCGGACTGTGTCCGTCTATCCAGTATGTCCATGTCCTTCTGCAGAGCTCTCTTACACTCTAGCAGATCAAGTCTTGATCCCAGCTTGGTATCATCTACAAATCTACTAATGGTGGACTCAATTCCCTTGTCCAGATCATCAATAAGCATATTAAACATATAAAAATATAACATATATAAATATGATCTTATCCAGACTATATGTAAAATAAGTTTGTTTTTTTGGTTTTGTTTTATTTTCCATATCAAATAGACACACCACTTAACACTGCAAGTAGACATGACTGTAGGGAGATTTCACCTAGAGAGAACTACCATGCCCATCTAATCTGTTTTGAGATAATGAAGTGTCTCCACAGAATCTATTCCCAAAGCACACAGAATATTAGGTGATTATCTCTCAGAATACACTTAGATTCAGAAATACAGACTCATAGAATCATAGAATGGTTTGGATTGGGAGGTACCACCAAAGGTGATCTAGTCCAACACCTCTGCAGTAAACAATGCCATCATGCAATGGATCAGGTTGCTGAGAGCCCTGTCAAGCCTCCCGTAGAATGCCAGAATGTAGAATCATAGAATCGTTTTGGTTGGAGGACACTTTCAAGATCATTGAGCCCAATCTTTATCTAACTCTACCAAGTCTGATGCTAAACCATGCCCCTTACTACCACATCTCTGCATCTTTTAAACACCTCCAGGAGCAGGGATTGAACCAATTCCTTGAGAAGGCTATTCCGGTGTTGGAGAACATGACACTGAACATTTAATTTATTGCACTTGTGGCTAAATAACTTGGAGAAAAAAAGTGCACGTTCTACCCTGAACACCTTTTGGTGACAAGGGTCTTGTCTTTACCAGGTTCCAAAGTTCTTTCTGACGTTTTTCTTTTCAAATGGAATTTTCTCCTTAGCTTTCTGTTAAAGCTGGGTAGAATGAGCTTCTCCAGCCCTTCAGTGCCAGGCAGGTTTATATGTGCTCCTTTCTAAACGACAGCACCACAGAAGTGAATGTTTCTTCTAGGAACCCTCCCACTGAGGCAGACACATCTCAAAANATGCGCTCGGACTGTGTCCGTCTATCCAGTATGTCCATGTCCTTCTGCAGAGCTCTCTTACACTCTAGCAGATCAAGTCTTGATCCCAGCTTGGTATCATCTACAAATCTACTAATGGTGGACTCAATTCCCTTGTCCAGATCATCAATAAGCATATTAAACATATAAAAATATAACATATATAAATATGATCTTATCCAGACTATATGTAAAATAAGTTTGTTTTTTTGGTTTTGTTTTATTTTCCATATCAAATAGACACACCACTTAACACTGCAAGTAGACATGACTGTAGGGAGATTTCACCTAGAGAGAACTACCATGCCCATCTAATCTGTTTTGAGATAATGAAGTGTCTCCACAGAATCTATTCCCAAAGCACACAGAATATTAGGTGATTATCTCTCAGAATACACTTAGATTCAGAAATACAGACTCATAGAATCATAGAATGGTTTGGATTGGGAGGTACCACCAAAGGTGATCTAGTCCAACACCTCTGCAGTAAACAATGCCATCATGCAATGGATCAGGTTGCTGAGAGCCCTGTCAAGCCTCCCGTAGAATGCCAGAATGTAGAATCATAGAATCGTTTTGGTTGGAGGACACTTTCAAGATCATTGAGCCCAATCTTTATCTAACTCTACCAAGTCTGATGCTAAACCATGCCCCTTACTACCACATCTCTGCATCTTTTAAACACCTCCAGGAGCAGGGATTGAACCAATTCCTTGAGAAGGCTATTCCGGTGTTGGAGAACATGACACTGAACATTTAATTTATTGCACTTGTGGCTAAATAACTTGGAGAAAAAAAGTGCACGTTCTACCCTGAACACCTTTTGGTGACAAGGGTCTTGTCTTTACCAGGTTCCAAAGTTCTTTCTGACGTTTTTCTTTTCAAATGGAATTTTCTCCTTAGCTTTCTGTTAAAGCTGGGTAGAATGAGCTTCTCCAGCCCTTCAGTGCCAGGCAGGTTTATATGTGCTCCTTTCTAAACGACAGCACCACAGAAGTGAATGTTTCTTCTAGGAACCCTCCCACTGAGGCAGACACATCTCAAAATTCAGCGCCTCGGCGGCTTGACTGCTATGACAGTACAGATGACTTAGCTTGTTGCTGGCTGAGAAGATCTATCTTAATTAAGATAAAAATAGTAAATTGCCTAAATATTGAGCACATGTAGAAGAATATATAAGTCAATGACTAATACATGCTTTTGAAAGCCTGGATAAATGTTTAAAATGTTTCTTCAATTAAAATCAGCAGAAAGTCTTGAACCTATAAATAACATGATTGGGATGGGCCTTTGTTTTCTTTTCTTTTTCCCATTTATTTTCCTATTTTCTCCTCTGATTTTTTCTTTTTTTTTTTTTTTTCTTTCCCTTGTTCCATTCCTCTCCCTTTTGCACACATCTCTTTCCATTTTATTATCCCAGTGTGGATCTGTTTTATTTGGTATGTTTTCTGGCAAGTACAACTATCTGATGCCCAACACTAGTCATAAAAGAATATGAATGTTTAGAATGGTAGAGACAGGTGCTGTACAGGGCTGACTTACTGGAAACAGAATGATAGAACTGCTGAGGTTGGAAGAGACCTTTGAGAAAAGCTTGGGGAGCCAGATTGCCTGCAGGAATTGTCACTCCTGTAGGTCTACATAGAAGTTGTATAGTACTATAGGCTATAAAATGAGAAACAATGGCTCTAGTAGCCTTGGGCAATGTCACAGAAGCACAGAATCATTGAAATGTTCACACTGGAAACTAAGTATCTGTATCACCAAGTCCAACCGATAACCCTACTCTAAAAGATTCACTCTAAACTGTATCCTCAAGGGCCACGTCCAAACAACTTTTAAACACATGCAGAGTTGGTGACTCAACCACCTCCCTGGCCAGCCCACTCCAAGGCCTGACCACTCTGAAAAAAAATGTTTCCTACTGTCTATGCCTACCCAATCAAGCTTGAGACCATTCCCTCTTATCCTATTCACTATTAACTTGTGAGAAGAGACCAACACTAAACTCTCCACAACATCCATAGACCAATCTCCACAGACAGTGATGAGGTCTTCCCTCAGCCTCCTTTTTTTTGAACTAAGCAACTCCAGCTCTTTCAGTGCCTCTTCATAAGATTTATTCTCCAGGTCCCCTCCTCTGCACTCAGTCCAACACCTCCACATCTGTCCTGTATTGAGATGCCCAAAACTGAACACAATACTGAAGGTGTGGCCCCACCAAAGTCAAGTCCAAGGAGACAATCACCTCCCTACCTCTACTGGACATGACATTTCTAACACAAGCCAGAATGCCATTAGTTTTCTTAGCTACCTGAGCACACTGCTTGCTCATACTGAGTTGTTAGTCTGTTGCAACCTCCCAGGTCCCTTTTTGCTGGACAGCTTTCCAGTCACACTGCCCCAAGCCTGTAGTATTGATGGGGGTTGTTGTCACCCAAGTGCAGGACTAACATTTGGCCTTGTTGAAGCTCATCCTGTTAAATATGGGCCCATTGATCCAATCTATCCAAGTCTCTTTGTAGGGCCTCCCTATCCTCCTGAAGATCAACACTTCCACCTAGATTGGTGTAATCCACAAACTTACTGATGACTGCCTTTCCTCTCTGTTTGGCCTGCTCCTCATCTTATGCTTCAGCAACATTAGAGGCAGACACATTTTCAACTGATATATGGTTTAACCAAACGCAAACCCTTATGGGCTTAGTGTAATCATAATATGAATAACAACTAAACCAAGGGGAGGAGTAAGTGGTTTAACCAGTGAAAGAAGTTAGGGAGGTATAATGGAGAGGGATATAGCGACAAGGATAATTATTATCGCAAACATGCATCCTCCAGTCCTTTTTACATGCCTATTAAAATATGTTAGATAAATTTCTTCTCAGCGTACTTGGGAGTGTGTGAAAGGAAAATAAGCTTTTAAGACACTTTTAAGAGGTGGACCTCTTCCAAGCTTGTCAAATTCTTATCTTCACAGCATGGCAGAGTTGTTTCCCTCATGCACAAATCCCAATGAGGTGTCGAGAACTCAGACTTAGGAAATGAAGTTTTGCACAGGAGTCCACCAAAATACAAAGAGATCAGAACCTTTCCCCCTTTTCTTTGTTGTTTGCATGCATTGCCCTTAATATTTGCTATGACACCACCCCTGTGCACATGGCATGCTGTTTACAGCTGTGTGCATTTTTTTCCAGTTTTGGTTCACACAATCACGAGTTTCATTTTGACTTTCATATGAGCTAAGAAACTCAAAGCAAAACTCAGCTGGAACACTCTTCTTGATTTGTGGAGGAAGGTATGCAAAAATGGAGACAGACATCATTTCCACTCAAAGCTAACTTGTTCCAGGTTTGAAATAAAATTAGCCTAGATCAAAATTAGCACTCAGGTTCAATACAGATTTCTGTGCATTTAATTTGATTTTCCTTTTTATTTTTTTTTTCCTCTCGTAAACTGAAGGCACTCAGTTGATGATGACCTGGTGACAACCATATACGGCTAAAATTCACTTGCATAGCTTTGCATTGTTTCGCTACAATGGTTGTTAGCACATCTATTGTAAACTTGTTTTGTTCACTTTGAGAAACTGGGATTTTTCCTTTGTTCTCATCTCTGCTCCACAGTATACTTAATCTCTCTGTGCAGAAAATCCAGGAGGAAGACTAAATTTCATCAGCTCTTTGTGCCACAATTGTGGCATGAATCACTGCTGTGCTGCCAGCCTTCAGGATCCACACAGTGAAAGCGGAACAAAAGATTTCTCTGCTTCTGCTACCTTGATAAACTTGAAAAGCTGCCTAATTGTTTTATAGCTTATTGCAATACAGGAATATAAGAGAAAGTAATTACATTAGGTGGACATAATGTATATCCTAAACACCACTATACTCCAAACTGCACTGCTACAAACACTAATTAAGGCACTGCTAGTATTCCATTTGCAGAAGCATATAATACAACATTCACACTTTGGGTTTTTTTTTTTGCTGAAAATGGTACTCAAGATCTCAGTTGGGAAGTAATTCTCAACACTTTTTTTTTCTCAATAATATTTTCCTCTACCACTACTTTACAGAAATTATAGAGCTTTTTAGTGTATTGAGTTACTACCCTGAATTCTAATCTAAATCTCAATGCTCTTAGTGTAGTTACTCTCATTTTACACTGATGAACAATTCAGGGAGAATCAAAATGCAGGCCACAATATGTATGCATAGGAGCCAAGGAGAGGTTATCTGGGCAATAAAAGTATTGCATAATGTAGCTTTATTGTGATGTAAACTCTGGAAAAAGTCCTAAATCCAGACTGATGCACTTATGGCTTGCTGATTGGCATCACTCTTTCCTCATTCTGCTTATTGCTCCAATTAGTTAGATTCTTACATAATGAAACTTTTAAGATGCACTTTTTGTAGCTGTAGCCCAGCTTGTTTTAAGTGCAATCATAAGGAAAAATTACATAATAGCTACCATTGAAAAGTCAAATTCAAGAGCAAATAAAAGAAGAATATTTTTTTTTACATTGTTCTTGGGGCTAAATCAAGATTGATGTGTTTCTAGGTGATTTTTCCAGCTTCAGTTAATATTTCCTCTCTTGTCTAAATGATTTTAGCAAGCCTGGACTATCCAAGCAATATTAGGAACAGATGGCAACCCATGGAGCAGCAGTGGATTTCCAGAGGAAAGAGGATTCCATCAGCATCAGGTGAAGAGCCATGCTGCAAGGTGACTTTTGAGGATCCTTTCCAATCTGGTGTATTTTGTGGTTCTGAGATGTTAAAGACCCATCCTGAAGGAGCTTTGATCTTGGCATTACAGCACTGAAACAAAATTATAGTTGTGATATTTTACAAAGAAAGCTTGAAGCTCTGATGGTGACATCGCCAACATGTGTTTGAGTCTCCCTACGGCCAAAAAAACTATAGACGCTGAAATGCCTTTGTTGTCCTATGTCTTTTCATCACCCACAGCCTCTACAAC
Organism: Tricholaema leucomelas; assembly: GCA_013400475.1. Taxonomy (NCBI): domain Eukaryota; kingdom Metazoa; phylum Chordata; class Aves; order Piciformes; family Lybiidae; genus Tricholaema lacrymosa; species Tricholaema leucomelas. Next base: position 28,311 of record WAAF01007013.1, read on the forward strand.
GTCCAGGATAGTAACAGATTTTTTTGTTTTGTACTGCAGTTAAGGAAAAATAATTAAAAAGAGACCCACATAACTCACAAATGAACATTCACCCCTTTATTAAAAAAAAATAAAAAATCCCAAATAAAACCCCCCCAAAAACGGCAGAAAAATGGGTTATTATCATAGGCATTGTGACTCTGCTGCCTGTGAGAAAAGGTGAATTCAGGGACTCAAAGCTCAACCTGGCAAAGGCTGGAAGTCTGTAAAAAGTGCACTCTCTGAGCATGATTTCACCAACAGTTAAAGCAGATTGGCAGAATGAGCCAAGCACAATCCTGCAGATCTGCTGGGTGCACAAGCATGCGTGTATTAGAATGACAGCCTCCAATACACCCTAAATAATCAATAGCCATTAATCTTTAATTATCTCATGCTGATGATATAATAAGGAAAGATATATCAAGAAACTGCCTTCCACATGCGTTCATTAGGAATTCAAAGATTTAGTAGCTGGTGGTGATGTTAGGATAATTAGCAGCAAAAAAATGGAAGAAATGTAGGTTGCTATAGCAACACGTTCATCATGATCTACAGCATAAACACCCAGATTAATTTACGAGATGCCAGGTAGATATCTGCTTGGCTGACTAGGGTACACACAGACACCACCTTATTTGCTTTTATTAAGGCTTAATCATCAACATTAGAGCTTTCAAGGTACGTGTGCTATCACTGTCAATCACAGAGGAGCTAGATGCTTTTAGGGGCAAATTCACCAGCACAGCCTGTTTGCTCCTCTGTCTGTTCTGCAAAGAAAGAGAAGGAAGAATAATCTTCCTCCAGAGACATTCTCAAGCCACTGCTGTGATCTTGGAACTGCAATCTCTCCTATGTGCTATCTATGTCATATAGGTCATATTCTGTAGAATGCTAAACTAAATCTTGTGAATCTTAATTGATGTTTTCCTCTAACAAGCTGTTACAAGAAAAACACTCTCCATGAAGCAACCTTTGGTGGTGGTCAGTGGTACACGTCTAATACAAAGGGATCCCTGTCTCAATAAATCAGTAGGGATGTACGGTTTGCATAATCCAAGACTCTATAAGGCCACTGTGTCCCTGAAAAAGTGAATTGTCTTGGAAAAGCTATAAAATAAACCTTTGAAGCACAAGAGCTTGTGGACCAAGCATGCAACATCATGCCATTGTGAAGTGTACAACAAGTGAAAGGGAAATGTGAAGGAGAAGAGCCTGGGTAACAAAAGCAGAGTTGTCTCTCCAAATAAATAGAATCATAGAATAGAATCATAGAATGTATTGGGTTGGGATGTACCCTCAAAGGTCATCTTATCCAACTCTACAGCAGTGAGCAAGGACATCTGCAACTAGATCAAGTTGCACAAGGATCCATCCAGTAGTTCAGTGACGTTGAAATCCATAGACATACTGTGAATAAGATAGACAAAAGTTGCTGGCTATGGTCTCTCTGTCACGCCTTGTCTTCTACCGGTGAGGCCAACCCTCATGTCCCAACTTCCTTGTTAGTTACTACTTGACTGTAAGGACCTTGTTTCCATGCTGCATTTCCAGTACTATTCTATCCTTTTCAGCAAGAAAGTGACAGTGAGAAAATACTTTGATTAGTGCTCAAGGAGCGACATCAAAGGTGCCAACATTTGTTAGAAGAAAAACAGTAAGGCCCAAAATCTTGTTTAGGATCATATGTACAGCCCTAATCAGTTAGGGCTAAAATTCACAAGGTCTGGCATTTGCTGACAAACTGTCTGCAACAGATCATGTTCATCCCTCATTTCACGCTGTTTTGTCTTACCTGTTTCGCCACTAGCTACATACTGCACCAACCACCCTTCCTCCCAAACAAGAACGTGTGTTTCCAGGATGTGTGGTCCAGGCCACCATCCCACGCTGACCTGCTCCAGTGCTTCCCCTGTGGCTGTGCAGCTGTTTGTGCAGCTGTGTGGGGAGCTGTATTGAGGAACTGGCTCAGGTGCATGACTGCCTGGCTGCACCGAGGCTGATGGCTGTGAGTAGGACAGTTTGAGCTGGTTGCATAACGTTGTTAGAAAATGTTTTACTGGGAACTGCAAGAGATGGAGTTAAAGCTCTCCTTGACCCTGTAGTCGTCACTCCCACCTGTTTGTTCACAGGGCGTATGTGCTTGCACTCTGGATTAGAGTTTGCTTTCTGATATGTTCCCCAAAATCCCCAAGCTCCAGTCCACTAAAGACATCAAAGAATACTTTCAACCATCTAGGAAAGACAAAAAAATCAAAAAAAGCAAGGACACACACTGAGCAAATGAAGAATAGGTAGTAGGTGAAAGAATATTAGATAGGCAACTTTACTGAGCTGCTAAACCAACAGAAAAACAGATAACCTATATTTCTGAGTCATCTCTGCGATATAAAGTACACTGTGCACTGACCCCCAAACACCATGTTGACATGGAGAAAATTTTTGCATTTAACTTCAACAGCCTTGTGACTTAAAGACAAAAGGCACCAAGGGACAAGGTGGGGGGGGGAGAAAAGAGAAAAAAGGCAATATACCAACAAACAACCCACAGCCAAATAGAGAAGAAGAGGACTTGACCTGTTGTGACTGTCATTCCTCACTGGGAATCGTTGTTGAGACGTAGGAGCTCCAAGTAACCCACCTGAGTTGCTGAAATCATGCTATAAATACATGTGCTTCCTTTGTAGGAGCGGGTAAACATCTCTATCTCTCTAGTATGAGTAGTTAGTTGTATTATGCTGGCCACAATTTACTTTAATTGTCAATATATTGTGTAGTACCTACTGTGCCTCATTTTTTCTGTCTCTTCTGAATTAAATAAACCAAAACTCGACACATGTCATAAAACCAGTATAGTTTATTTATAAGGAGAAAGACAGGCCATCAAACTTTCCACAGGAATTAAAACAATTAATCAGGGAGACAAAATCTTTACTTTCTTTCCATTCATATAATTTTGGTTTTGGCTTAACACTTAGAACAATATTCAGTTCAAAAGAATATCCTTTGCATTTAAAGTAAACAATGGTTGTTATGCAAAGATGTTCCATTTTTCTTCTTCTGCCCTTTGCCTTTTTACTTCCTTATTCCAAAGCTCTGCTCAAATAACATTATGCCACTTCATGCCAGAAACAGAATCTGCTTTTTAAATTCAGTTTAGGGGTTTTTTTTTTGTTTGTTTTGAGTTTTTTGGTTTTTTTTTTTTTTCTTTTTTCCAGAACAGCCAATTCAAGTCATTCCATTTAAATCCTTTGCCTCTAAAGTTCCCCAAACATTTTACTATTTTAAAGGGAATTTTAAATTAGGTTTGAAAAATACGGAATTAGAAGAAAAAAATAAATAGAATTTAAAAATTATGCCTGCTGGTTTAGAAAATGAAAATAAAGTGGATGCAGGTCGCAGAAAATCAAGGAACGCTTCTCAAAGCATAGTTCTAATCTGAGTCAGGTTCATAATGCAAAAGTAACTTTGATATTTTCTGTCTAATTAATGGTAAAACTTAGCCCACAAGGCTAAGTTCTTATTTAGCATTCATAAACATTGGGCCAATTTCATCTTTGGGGTAACTTTATTGAAGCCAATAAATAAAGCCAAATATCTAATTAACTGTAAAATTTTGGCAAGTATACAAGTATTTGGCAAGAAAATATATATTCATCAAACAGTGCTGTGCATATGATGAATTACAGAATTACATGATAAACTGCCTTTATTATGCCAATAAAACTTTAAGAAATAACTTTTCTCCAAAACAAATTACACTTTTGGAGGATAGATGACACAGCCACCTGGTAAGAAGGTATTTCTGACACCTGGTCAAAAAGAATTGGCTAGCTATGGCTTTGACACCTCTGTGGAAACAGCAATTGCAAAGTCTTCCAGTAAAATATTTTTGACCTGTGAGATAAATTTACCTGCAACTGCACCACCAGCTTCAATCCAGCCCCTAAAAAATGTCAGTGAAAGGATTTGTGATTTCTCTCCTTGTGACATAGATGGTTACAAACACAAAAGACCTCTGCTATGAGAATTGTTAGAAGTACTAATACGTGTAAGTGAAGACTGGGTAGTATGGTATCTGTGTTTATTGATCACAAGGATGCAACTAACACGTAAGTATACGATAGAGATAGTTTAGCCAGAATATCTTATATCCCCATGTTGTGAACTGCTGTGCTTCTTAAAAGGCAATTTTCCATGTAAACATGAGAAAAATTGTCACTGTGAGGGTGACACAACACAAGAACAGGTTGCCCAGAGGGGTGGTGGAGTCTCCTTCTCTAGAGATATTCAAGATTGACCTGAATGTGTTCTTGCGTGACTTGTATTGGCGATCTTGCTCAGGCAGGGGGGTTAGGCTTTTGAGGTCCCTTCCAGTCTGTACCATTCTGTGATTCTGTGACTGTGATTCTCTTTAGCTTGTCTCAAAACCAACATCTTGCAGCATGCTTCACAGGCAGACTGAAACTACTGCTCTGAACTGTGAGACAGAGCATGGGAAACTACCTACAGAATTATGGAGAAGGTTTTGCAAACTTGCAGCTCCCCCACCCTACAAAACCTGCAGTGACTACTGAAAACAGAGAAACTGTGGGCAAAGATATTTGCCTTTCCTGAAACCTGACCTGCAGAACAGCCAACTTAAATGCAATGGTGAATACAATTATAGAAACCTCTTCACATTTACAAGTACTAATAAATCTTATGTGTCCAGACAGACTACAAAAATCTGTGGTTACTATTTTTAAAGGAATAGTGAAAAGAAAACACATACATTTAAAAAGGATTAGAAGAGGTTTTCCTTCTTTAAACATTTGACATAAATATTTGACAGTATTTTTTCCACATTTCACAGTTTAGAGCACAGTAATGTTTTTATTTGGTGAGTGTGTAGGGACAAACTAATATTATATTGCTTTAGCTTAGTTTTAGGTCAAAATTTAGATTTTATTGTGGACTATATTTACCTATTTTAAAGTATTGCTCTTGTGCATGAGTATTGTCTTGTACTTCTGAAAGGACCAATTCACATGGATGCTGGACATCCACGTACTGGAATCTAGAAGTCTTTACATCAGCTCCTCAAGTCTACTGATGAAAACCTTCTTGTAAAACAGGTAAATATTTTATTTCCAGCCACCAAAGAGAAATATTCTAGGGTATAGGAAAGCTTCACACCTACATCTGTTCTGTCATACAGTAATGAGACATTCCAAAGTATTGCCATTGCCAAACACCTGTCGTTATTTCCCACTGTTCCTTGTGCAACTCTTCAGAAGAAAAAGAAACCAGAAAATGCCTGCCTGTATTTGCCTGTAGGGTTTCTGTGCTGATGTAGTGGATCCTAAACAGCAAGGTGTGGTTTGTGCACATTTGTTCTGGATGCACTTCCCTCCCCAGCTAAGTTTATGTGACTACTACAGAGCAGGAAGATGAGAACTGCCTCTAGCAGAGATCACAGAGTTTTTCATCTCCTCAGCTGGTAGGACTGGACTTGTCCTGCTGCAATTTGAAGCCTGTCTCAAGTAAAATAGGGTTAGAGGAGCTCAGTAGGTGCAAAGATTACTCAGGCATGTCCTCAGTACACAGCCATCGCGTACATCTTTGCAGAAGCTGTGGAATGAGGTAAACTCATCACACCAAACTTATTAAGTTTCAACACTTTTGTGCTCTATTGTAAGAGGTGTAGCTAGGCTGTAGCTCTGAAAACTCTCATAAGAGTCTCAGATTAGAAAATAAGTTACTACCGTGTCATTTTTGTACAGCTTTTTTATTCTCAGTCATCATATGCCATAAAGCAGATGATTTTTTTTTTAATGTTTCCTAAGATGATGGTTTAGGCTGGCTATATCTCTTTTCTAGTGCAATTTAAATTCCAACTCAACATAATAGTTAATAGCAACATTTTTACAACAGTAACACTCTTTGCATATAGATTCGAATATTGAGTGTATATAGCTAAGAGGTATATGTAGATAAAAAGCAAAATGGTGGCAATTTAAACTGTCAGCCAGAAAAATGCATTTGAGATTCAAAAGATAGGGGGGTTGACTTTTTTTATGTGTCAGGTAGTCCCATTCTGGAGTCAGTGACAGAAAAAAAGAAAGAAAGAAGGAAAGAAAGAAAGAAAGAAAGAAAGAAAGAAAGAAAGAAAGAAAGAAAGAAAGAAAGAAAGAAAGAAAGAAGGAAAGAAAGAAAGAGAGAAAGAAAGAAAGAAAGAAAGAAAGAAAGAAAGAAAGAAAGAAAGAAAGAAAGAAAGAAAGAAGGAAAGAAAGAAAGAGAGAAAGAAAGAAAGAGAAAGAAAGAAAGAAAGAAAGAAAGAGAGAAAGAAAGAAAGAAAGAAAGAAAGAAAGAAAGAAAGAAAGAAAGGAAGAAAGAAAGAAGGAAAAAGAGAGAGAGTATTAATAGCATTTTGCTGTGATTATGGTATCTTTTATATGTGTTGCACAAGAACAACTGATTATGGCTTAAGAGTAGAAAACTATGTTGCTAATGCACAGAAAAGCAAAACAAAATAGACCAACCCTCCCCCCCAACAAAAAAACCCCAAAATCCTAGTAGAGAAAAAGAATCTTTAGAATTGAAATGTTAAACTCTACAGATCCTAATCAATAGGTCCTAAGAACAAGTCTGTGGAGTGAGCATGTACCTGTATTTCGGTACATTCTCACAGGGGCAAAAATGATTTGCTGAGTTGACTTTGTCTCTTGGGCTAAAATGTGCCTATGCTGTGGGTTTTAGTTAAGGAGTTGTGCCTGGTTCTGCTGCTGAAGGACACAGTAGGAGCTGGTTTGCAACTAGCAAGGTGTCATTTAGGACTGTTAGTTAAGAAGAGAATTGCAGCAGTTCACAAACTAAGTGTCATCCTGGGACAAATCAGGTTTCTTAGTGACACTTTGGACAGCAGAGTCAAAGATTCACTCTCTTCTCACCTCCTTTTGCCAAATCCTTTTTTTTTTTTTTTTTTTTTTTTTTTTTNTCCTTTTTTTTTTTTTTTTTTTTTTTTTTTTGACACTGGGACCAATGCCCATAGCTACACTTGCATTTTGTATAGTTGAGTTGAGCAAGTACCTATTTCACCCTTCAGCATCAGCACTTCTCAAAATTCAGTTTAAACAATCAGTTGTGTGTGTAACAAGTGATTAAACATTAGAGTCTAGTTTTGAGCTATTTTTTTCTTTCCTCTAAATGCTAATTATTAAGGTGTTTATCTGCAAAGAGACAAATAGTTTCTGACTCGACCATACTTCATCTTTTTCTTCTTCTTGACTGAAATCTTAATTTCATGTTTATAGTGGTTTGAAATTTTAGCTAATGGCATACATTAACTACAGACTGTGCCTTGTGGAATAATATTAAGAGAGACAGAAGAAAAATAGCATATTATCTAGGGCAAATGTAAAGTACCTAGCAAGTACCCATATGTAAAGTAACCAGCAAGCTTCAGAGTTGTGCAAATAAACAAATGATAAGACAGATGGTAATAATATCAGTAATAAGATGAGTCTAAGCAGAGGTATCTCTTATTCTGAACTGAGTTTGCAATTGTGATATCTCACATGCACAGTCTCTCTTTTCAACAATTCTGGGCTTTGACAGTAGTGACTCTGTAGCCCTTTTCTCAATAGGTGACTCACTGCATTACCTTTTCTTAATGAAAGACAAATACAAATGTTCTAATACTGAGAGTATCTTTTCAAAAAGGTACATGGGAAGCATACACAAATCTTATTCACAAAACAGGAATTTAGGCAGTACCACCCATGCACCACTTTGAAAAGAAGCTAACTTCTTAAGCTTTAAGTACCTTATTTTGCTTTCTTTATTTTTCTTTCACATTTTCCTGCTGCTTGCTTTAAAGTTAATGTATAAAAAAAACGAAAGAGCACAAAGGTTTTCTCGTGCATTAGATTCATCTGTATCAGATCAGCTACAATTGAGCATTCAAGTCCCACACTACTTTTGTAACATGTATTTGATGAATCCACGTTAAAGCCTTGTAGGCAAACCTACTCAGAAAAGCAATGGAGAATTTAAAAAATCAATTCATCCGTGCCATTGGCAGCTCTCACAATGCCATGGGCTAAACCAGACTACTGAGTAATCTGAACTTCATAAAAAAGGCAGATAAAATAACTTATGTACTCCTAGTTGAAACCTCAAAGCAGTTTGACTACAGGAAAGTTGTTACAATGGGTGTTTTGTGCAATAACTAGAACTACACAAAGATACTTTCTAAGATTTTTTCCTTCTCACACGGACTATAAATTAATTTAAACTGAATGTTGGCCTGCCTGCATTTTGAACCTGTTTCTCTGTAACTGGGCTTTGTGCCTTCTGCACAGTTTCTGGGTACCACAGATCCCAGATATCAGTGCCTGGGAAAACAGGTACAGAACAAAAAAAAAAAAAACAAACCAAACTAAAAAAACAGCAACCCAAACATAGCCAGGAACTTGTATTAGTGAAAAGCAATTAAGCATATTCAAGTATCGTCATTCCTACATTTGACACTGGCATAAAGTGGAACAAAAAACATCCCACACCACATACACAAAAATTTTACATATTAGAGATGCATACATAAAAAATTGGCAGGACCAGAGCACTTAATTTGTCTTAATGGGTCATTTGGCTGAAGACATCAATACTGTCTATAGAAATGCATTATGTATTTGGAGGTAGCCGGCAGTGCCAGGTGTGATTCATTACAGTCAATGGTCTGGAAGGAAATATCTATATTTTCTCTCAAAACTGTCTCTCACAGACTAACTGAAAATGTAAATAATTCAAATGATTTGAGAATATTGCCCCAGTCAAAAAATTAGTTTGTCAGTTGTCACCTAAAATCTACCTACAGGGAGCTGTAATCTTGTCAAGAACTAGACAGGGACCTGCTTGCTGATGTTGCTGGGAGAAAAGCAGTGGGGTTTTAAAAACACTTATATCTGGTTTTAGCGTATCTGAAGTCAGATTCTTCCACTTTCTTTTGAAGGTACAGAAACAGTGGCAGATAGATGAACCAGAACTCTTAATCCAGCATTTTCCAAGAGTATAAATAGGCAATAAGTAAATAAATAAAACAAAACCAACCAACCAACTAAAAACAAAGCAAAACAAAACAATTCAACAGTAACTAAAAGAAGTTAATATAGAACCAAAACCTTGTTGAATTTTTTATCTGAGTTTTGCAGTACTTTTTCCTCTAACTTCCATAACAAGCAAGAATAAAAGGTACTTAGACCAGCCATTGGAATTTTTATTGACCTCATGGACAAATCCACAGCAAAACATGTCTGACACCTTAAAACAGTAAAAACTATGATTTATGTTATTGCATATTGTTTTAAAAAGTAGATAAGCAACATATCAGTAATTTATGGAAAAATATAGAGAATGCATGGGAGGGAGGAGGAGGGAAGTTGCTTTTGAAGCCTGTAAAAGCAGACTGAACATAATAACTGAAGGTACTGTTGACATGCACAAAGGAAGGGTTTCTTAACAGTGTAGAATTCATGAGTCAGGAACTTTGTCCTGGGAACTAAGTTTTGCATATATATAATTCTTTCATATGTGAAACAGTCTTGTAAGACATCCTGAAATGCTCACAGTTTCACATGACAATTACTATGATTATTTAAATCTTGGATTATTGTGTTGGCCATCTTTCAGTAGCTTAAATCACAATCACTCAGTGATACTAGGCAAAGCCATAACAGAAAGCCCAAAGCCAAATGTCTTTTCTTTGCTCTACTTTTTCCAGGCTAGACTTCCTTTTGTACTATGCAATTGCTCAACATTTGGCCCTGAACCAACAGTAGCCCTCGAAAAAAGTTAAGGATTAAAAATCTGAAGACTGAATTTCTCTTCCCGCCACCCCCCCCCCCCCCCCTCCAAAGAACACTAGAAATACATTTCCAGCATAAAATAAAATCTTTGTCTGCCCTCAGTATGTGCTTCAGTCTGACACAGAGCAAGGGGCTTATTAACTGAGATGGAAAATATCTGGCAATTGCTTCGTTTTCCATCTGATATTGTCATCCTAGTTGGCTGCACACTGTAAAAAATGTGAACTGCCCTAAAGAGAGTAGCCTAAGAAATAGGAAACCATCAAATTTTTCCTCCTCCACAATCCCCATTAGTTTCAGGAAAATTTCTTATGAATGTTTCTGAGGCCACAATCAGCCTACATGGCATTCATACAATGGATTAAATAAAAACAACTCTGAGAAAAAAAACAAACAAGCAAACAAAAAGCACAAAAAAAACCAAACAAAAAACCCACAAACCCAAACACTGAGACAGAATTTTACTAAAAGCCACTGTTCACAAAAATAATAACACAAAAATGAAATGGAGTGGAGATGAAAATTGGAGGAAATAGGGGTTTTATGTAATGTTTTAGTGTTAGCTTTCACAAGTCCCACAGTGGCCCATGATAGCAGCAAAATGGAGAGAAGAGGAGTGGTAAAGATATGCCCAGTCTGAAGCATGCATTGAGAGGAATAGAAATCAAGGAAATAAAGACTCTGGTGTTGTTGGCAGATTGGCTGCACTGAATTTCATTATCTCAGACCTCATTAGAGGACTGTACCTCAACCTTTAAAATGTTGGATATAGAAACAGACAGCAGGTTGTAAGAAAAAGGTTCTGGATCTTTTCTGCTGTGCTTCTAGGTAGTCTTATCATTCAGTTAGGAAACTGGTGTGATCCTGATGAGGAGCTTCAGGGGATGGACAACACAGCACGCACCAGCAATCCAGAATGTTCCTGGAGTGCATAGATGACAACTTCCTCTTCCAAATGGTAGAGGAACCTACAAGAGAAGGTGCACTGCTGGACCTTGTTCTCACCAATAGGTAAGTGCTGGTGACCACTGTGAGGCTCAGAGATAACCTTAACTGCAATGACAATGAAATAATAGAATTTAAGATTCTCGGGGTAAATAGGAGGATATATTCCAAGCTTACAGCCCTGGACTTTAGATGTTGACCAATTCAGGGATCTGATGGCCAAAATACTGTGGGACAAAGCCCTACAGGGTAAAGTGGTTCAGGACAGCTGGTCAGGGTTCAATAATCGTCTTCTCCATGTCCAGGAGCAAAGTATATCAACAAAGAGGAAGTGGCCAGTGAGATTCTATAGAACAGCGAAAAGTTCTGTAGGTACATTAATGGAAAAAGGAGACTAGGGAAGGTGTGGGCCCCCTCAGGAAAGAGACTGGTGACGTGACAAGTGGCATGGAGAAGGCTGAGGTTATCAATGATTTCTTAACTTCAGTCTTCACTGGCAAGGAATCCAGCCACACTCCCAAAGTCATGGAAGAAAATAGCAGGGCCTGGAAGAAAGAACTGCCCGTTGTGAGCAAAGATCAGGTCCATGAACATCTGATGAACCTCAAAGTGCTCAAGTCCATGAGACCCAATGGGATACACCCATAAGTACAGGGGGAACTTGTGCATGAGGTTGCTAAAACAGTCTCTATTATACTCCAAAAGACATGGCAGTCCACTGAAGTGTCTAGAATAGAATAGAATAGAATAGAATAGAATAGAA